>PVJO010004942.1:0-104014 GCA_004026905.1 Hystrix cristata
ACAAATACAGGCAGAAAAAATTAACACATGACTTCTCAAAGTAAGAACAAGGAAGACACCAAATCTACAACTTGCAGATCTGAGTTCAGGGAATTTTCTTCATTAAATAGGTGTTTTCTTGGGTATCACATGGCCCGATAAAAGCTCTACACTTTGCAGACTGCAGCGGCATAAAGCTATTTCCAACACAATGGAGGGAGATGGGTTTGAGGTAGAAAGGTGGTCAGACATGGCTTTCCTCTTATATAAAACATTTTTCTTCTTCTCAAAATATCTATGCTGCAAATAGACACCCTTGCCCCCCAACCCACCCAAACTATTCTAAAAGAATAACAATTTCTAACTTTAAGCCTCCTTCTTGGCCAGATCCCAGTGAAAGAGAACCCAAAGTTACAATGTCCTGATGTTTTAAAAGCACATTTGCTTGAATCAAAACACATTATTTTTGCTCTTATTTTTGGTTTCACTACATTTGGTAATTAAGTAACATGTTTACAATGAATCCATTAAACGTTAAATAAAAGAATGGAAACAAATAACTAAACTGAATGCACTCAAAGCATGAGGCAGGGCTATGACCATTTAAGCATTAATTTTGTTCTTCGGTAGAAGTTGTGGTGTAGGCTTTTGATAAATATCCTTCCCAAATGTATTGATAAGTGGTGGGTAGCAGGATCTCTGTTCATCTATCCAAAAGGTAAAATGAGACATGCACTAAACTTGTGTCCACTTTCAGAAAGAAAGCAACTAGGAGTTTTAAGAATTGTACGGGACTTGAAAGTACAAAAACAATTAGTAAATTCTCTTCAAAGAGAACTGAAGACAATGATGTGTTCTTGTTTCATGACAGATAAAGGTCTGTTGTTATTTTATGATGAACGTCAAAGACCTGGGGACTGGGCAAGGTTGTACCAAGTTTTGTTTCTACGTCAAAATAAAAACAAGTTTACATGGGCAACCATTGGTAAAATGATCTTTGAGGTTATTACAATGCACTCCCCTCTGTCAGGTAGACTGGGATGTGAAATAAATAAAGAAATCAAGACCTACTTACATTAAAAAAGGAATATAAAGTGGGAGAAAAATTCTAACAGACATGCCATTTAGGCCCACAGGATTTTTACTGGGATTATCACTAAAGAAATAAGTGTATGATGTCAAATAAAGTTAAACAGTGTACCCAGGCCTGTTATATATATTTAATGTTTGATCAAAATATATGTACTTTCTAATTTGGAGAAATTATAGAAATGAATACAGAGAATCTATTTGGTCATATGGCTGATGAATTATAAATAACCAAAACATAATGGTAAAGGAGTCAAGGAAATAAATGAAATCATTGTACAAGGTTAACAGGAGCAGCAGAAGGAATGTAAAAATGTGAAGTGGTCTTCTAATTCTTATGCAATTTTTGTCATGGGTATTAAAAAGACAGTATCATATTAGAAAGCCCCCACCCACTTTCCCAATGCTGTATACATTATACAAATCAGTGACAAATGTATTACCATTTCCAAATACCTCTCTGTTCATTAATTTACAGTTGCATAGAAAGGGAGGAAGAAAACAATAATATATGGTTGTTATAAAAACAAAATATCCTTTTCTCTTTGGATAGTCAGTATTTCACTCCTTCAGTAGAACACACAGTCAACGCTCAACAGCACGCGTCAAGGAGCCACGGAGCTTCGGATTAAATGGAATTTAGAATTGGCATTTGCAGAAAAGGGCAACACTGGACATCAGGAAAGGTTGGCTGGCAGGATAAATACTTCACATGGCCTGCAGGAGAGGAAAGAGCACTGTCACAACAACATTTCCATAAAGCATTCCAGGTAGCACAGTCCTGTCAACTCTTCGAAGAATTAGAAGTGCCTCTGTCTGAACTAGGCTGACTTCATTTGGTGTGTTCAGAGGGGACCCTAAATTCCCATATGACTTTTGCTCCCTACAAAGCCACCTAGCCTGCTTTTTATAATTGTAGATATTAAAGAAGAAAGTCTGGATACTTTTTCCTCTGGCTCAGGCTGAAACCAAGTTCAAATGAAGAAGGCTTGGCTGGTTCTGGCAGAAAGGGGCAAAGGTAACTGAATGAAACACGTCTGAGCACCTGTCGTTTGTCAGGGGACTGTGGCAGGGTCTCCATAGAAGAGAGGGTTTCCTACGCCAATCTGTCCATCCCAGATGGGGTCAAGACAAGAGGAAAAGAAGACAGGAATCATGAGCCAAGGCTGTGCAGAAATGCCCACTAACTTAAAATGTCCCAGGCAAGAGGATCCAAGCCACAGTGGAGGGAGTAGTAGTACCCTTTCTCCAAGGAAAGGTTGAACAGTTAGTATTTTAAAAGTATCCTGAAGCTAAGAATGTTTTAAAAATCACTATGAAATAAAATCATTCCAAATAAAATCATCCAGCATGGCTCATACATCATGAAGAACCTTTCAGGGCTCCCAGTAAGAACACCCGTCTATTTCATGGAGGACTTTGGATGAAGTCTTGCTCCCCTGGAAGGGGGTTCTAAGAGTTGTTGGAAAAGCAGCCCAAGAAGCACTTCCCAGTTGACCAGAAGTAGCTCACTCACTGGACTCCTGCCTAGAGCTACTTCTGCATTAAGCAAGATTCCGTATTCCATGTTCTGAACCTTCTATTGCCATGTCAGTGAGAACAAACACTCAGGAAACATTGATGGCAATGTGCACTGGGTTCCTGGCACGTGCTGGGCTACAAGGTACTGACATGAGACCCTAACAGTGATGCAGGTAGGAGAGATATCTCAATGGTACACCCTCATTCCTTTCTAACATAGGGTCGGTCCAAACAGAGTAAATTCTAAGTATACTCGGGGAACAGATGAGGAGAGAAATCAATTCAGCTTGGGAAAGGCACTTATTGTTATATATTAAAATCAAAACAAAAATTGATAACTAAAGCTTTCATGTCAAAATGAAGGTCTAAAGAGTTCTTGATTAGTTCTATGTATTCTATTATTCCTGGAAATTGGGCATGTCTGTTCAATAAGTGCACAATAACTCTCATTTAAGGCCTCAGAATTCCACAAATTTATGACCACACAATGTAAGTAGTACCACAACTACCCGAAAGAAAATGTATACTTTTCATGATTTTCCATTTGACCCAAAGTATGGATAGTGAGAAGAGGGGGGAATTTCAAGGAGAAAAGAAGACAAAGGAATTGCAGAAGAATGGGAGGAAGGAGGAAAGAGGCCTTCTATATGGAGTCAGACATTTGTTCTATCCCCTAAGTTGCTGTATTACCAGGAATGATTTAGCTCTTTGTATACGCAGTTTCTTAAAATCTAAAAACAAAATAGGATTCTAATATCTCTTTCACCTTTAAATTCTGAGCACTCATTAAGTATCTGAGGATTTCCAGAAAGATACTGTCTCCCTTCCCCACCCTCCATCACTCACAGCCCCACCAATACTTTGGGACCATCAGGACTAAAGGCATCACAGCCTTTCTCTGTTTTTAACGGGCTGCCAAAAATTGCTCCAGATTCCTGGTCACGCTTTCATCTGCTGCACTGTGTTCCATAAAGAGCTACACGCTCGCCTCAGTGTGTCCCCGTGTCATCCCTCCCTAGTTCGTGAAACCCTCCTCACTGCTTTCTGGACCATGTGGTTCCTCAGCAGAAAACTCCCATTCTCACACTCCTCTGTGAATGCCGTCTTCCCGGCTTGTTCTAATTGCTGTCAAGAGCTCCCTGAAGACCCAGTTTCACAAGAACCTGGAGAAGTCACATATGGCTTTCTCTCCCATATTCCTCACACTCAGGAATCTCTCGCTTGGCCTCCTCCGGGCATTCCTTCCTTCTCTTCTCCCTAAAAACACCCATTTGAATAACATGGCGTCAGACAAAATCCTGCACTTGATGCAGTCACTCACTGACCCCTTGAGTCATGTTCTGTTTCACTTCTTCAAGAGGGAATGGCTGCATGGCACCCACACGGGAGTTACACCCACAGATGACTCTGCCGACACCTTGGTCTCTCAGTTGAGCTGCTCTCTTCCAGCGGTCCTGTCCTCTTCCTTTCTTAGCCATTTCCGCAAACACAGACCATTACCAATACCTACGGCGCCTCCAACATTTCAATTTCAACCCCTGCTTCTGACAATCACCTCTAACTTTTCAGCTTCCTTCACCAGGATGGCAATTTTATCCATTCTCTGATACTACAGTCCACAGATCCTTGCCTCTTTTTTTCCATCTCCTATACAGGACATTTCTCATTTCTTTCATCGTTGAACTGAAGGTTCTAGTTCAGTCATTGTAATCACTTCTTTGCCTCTTCCCTTAACATGTTCTCCTTGGCTGGCTAAACCACAACATCTTATTAAATTCAGTGCAATACTCGGGCAACTCTTGTGCTTGCATTTATGAACACATGTGGCTGGAGTTCAACACATGGCCCTGCAGACTGGCCTGTTAAATTCACGACTGACATGTTAAGAGATGCCCTTTAATGCTGTCTGCTGCCCACACCTGTTTCTGGGTGCACCTTCTCTCCTGTTCTCCAAGTACACCCTCCATTCTCTCCTCGCACTTCCGACGCCATCTCCCCAACCTCTCACCCTGCTGAGGTCCCAGCTTCTAATTCACTGGGATTTCGGAAGCAATCAGAAAAAGATGTCCACAGCTCTCATCCTCACATCACCATGCTGCTTCACACACCCTTGTCTGCTGGCTAAGAGCTCGGCTTCTCTTGTCAGTAAGACAGTCAGAAGGTTCACTGTTTGAAAAAGACTAAAAAGTTTATGGAAGAAAACATTCTCCCAAGAAAGATGAACTGTGGCCTGGTGGCACACTATCACCAGCAGCATCTGCTTAGGGAAATACTGACAGGCACAAAGTTACTGCTGCCAACAGATCTCAACAAATTTTTAAGTGAAAGACTGAAACATTTCCTCCCTTGAAGTAACAGTCTTTGCACCGTTACTTCGGTGTGCATCACTTTTTTTTAGTTCATGCTCTGTGACAGCTACCAGGGTTTGACACAGACAGCAGTCGGCCAAATTAATACAGGCAGCTTTATACAGTATACAACGTGACATTAGAACACACAGGATCAAACACGTGGTATTTCTGATCTGTTTGGGAACTTCCGACCCCCTCAGACTGGCAGACTCCTGCACAGAATCAACTAACGACTTAAATGTCAAACAAGTGTACTTATTTGCATAGAGAATGGAGCAAGACAAAAATCAATGGTAGCCAATCTGCTTACTCTAGGTTGAATCAGCAAGAATTGAGCCAGCCAAGCCATTAACTCTTACCTGTGGTCTGCTGGGGACATTTGCTGAAAAAGAAAACAAAAGAAATCAATTGAAGGCTCTATTGTTGTTTTGTTGCTTACAGTCTTCATGCATGCTAATGAATGTACCACTCTGAATGGAATAATAGATCTCTGCTACGTGGACGCTCAAGGAAAATAAGAAAGACCCACCCAATGCCGCAATGCTTCAACAGAGACTAGTTTTCCTGTTTAGTTTCTCATATCCCCTGTGATTTAAAATCCCCCACAAATGCACCCACCCCAAAATTCCACCCCAAAATGCAAACATATGCTAGCTCTTTCAAATAAATATGCACTGAAACATTCAGTGATCACTTAATTTTGCAAAATATCTCAAAATTTCCTCTTTCAATCATGCCACCTATTTGGTTTATACATCAGAGCAGAACAAATTCCATAGATTTTACTGAAGCGTACAAATTCTGACCAAGGGTCTCAAACACCAATGAGTCTTTGGTTTCTGCCACTCTTTGCTCACCCTTTCCCAGAAGCTGTAGGTAGATGGTGGCTATGGGCTTGCACCAAAGGGCTGTCTACTCCTTTGATGGGCCCAGTAAGAGCACTGGAGAAGTCAGAATAGGGTGCCTACACTTTGCATCCAGGTACTTCAATTTCTTCCCTGTTTGTAGCTGGCAACAGTGAAGCTGACTGAACTTGGCCAGCTTTGCAAGGGCAGCCAAATTTCATCTCCAAGGTCTCTACATTTTCATCTCCCTCTCTCTCACAGTCAATACTGAACACAAGGAAGGAAAAGAGGAGCTTCATTCCCCAATAGTGGCAATATCTGTTCTTGGTCAAATAAGGATTCTCTCAAATCATTTGGTCTGTTGTACTCTTCCATCTCTCATTTCTCTCTGCCAAGAATGCTGGGTAGGGTGTGAATGACCACATACTGGGTACTAGTTATTTCGTAAGGAGAAAACAAGAAAGTGTGAAGTGGAAACTCCCTAGAAGGAAAGTGTGAGTCCCTGGGTTGGGGAAGAGTCAGATTAAAGCAAGGTTAGTCCTACCAGACATGTAATTACCTCACACAGAAAGAGTTGACTTCCGTATGCATGTGAACCACACTCCAGGGGTTGCTGGGTTGAATTATTACCAAGTACACAGTGGACTTACACACTCTTTCTGAAAGAAGCAGTATTATGCTTCCCTTGTAAGTAACAAATGTACCAAATAACCAAACCCTAGTCAGAAGTCTAATCCATTTCGCTCCAAACCAATACTTTTAACCTTACAAGGTTTTATTAAATACCAGGTTACAGACGCTGCCCTGGACAAATTTATAAATATATATTTAAAAGAAAATCAGGAAATCATTGTATTTCAGTAGGCTTTGTGTTTTTGATGAATAATATTTAAACTTAGCAAACAGAGGCAATTCACAGTGGAAACACGCCTGTGGAATAACAGCAATTTTAAAAGCATTTATAGGTCTATCAGCAAAAATTATTTGGCTTACTACCAGCATCCCATAGATTTGAAGGACTTAAAGGAAATAAAAGAGACAAAGTATTTTACACTGAAAAAAGAAATGGTTTCAGCAGTCAGTGGAAATTTTAGTATGCACGTTACTTAATTGGCACTTAATTAAGTTCCCTTCATTAACTCTGCCCGAAAGACATGGCAATGCCCGCCCCTCTGCTCTGAAATTCAATATAATTTTAAAAAGACTGTAAAAGCCCATAATTCAAAGATGCTTTGATGACCAACAGGGATATTAATTCAAGACGGAGGAATTCTAAAGTGCTGCATACAATACAGTTAAAGCAAGAAAGTCCTGCTAAAGTAAGCAATCCATGAAAACAGGATTTATGAATACTGAGTTTCATTTTAATTCCAAGAGTACAGGAGTGGAAATTCTTTTGTGGCCATACTAATTTTTAGTCCACAAAGGATCAAGAATCAAGATGAGCATGCAGATCAGGTCATCCTGCGCTGGTGACAACCAATTTTAAAGTTTTCATTAGTTATAGAGGCTCAAGTGACTGGCTTGGCATTGGGCGGGTGCCAATCCGATTTGTTTAGATGAATCCTTCAAAGGTGGTCAGTAGGCCTTGAGAATTGTGAGACCTTATTAAAATATTCACTATCTGAGTATTTTAAGAGGAATAGTAAAGCAAATGACTTCTATAGAATTTTCTGACTACTATCTGGGATAATTCCTACAATGCAACTTCTCCAGCTTGAAAATTTAATCATTCATTAATTCATACTGCCTTCACTTCAGAAACGTGTATTTGGCACCAGGCCTATGCCATGTACTGATTATTATGCATCCATTTTTAAAAGATTTAATAAGTTTAGATGGAATTTAAAAACACCTATCAATTTCATAAATCAGTCAAGTAAACCTTTTTGAAGTGGAAAACCATCACTATCTTGGAGATTTTTATATTATCAAAGCAAAATATGAATATTAAAAAGAGCAAACTAACCCTAAACTAACAGCACCACTTTCAGAAGCACAGATATTATAGATATTTGTGATTATGCAAACTTAAGACTAAGCGAACAGGAGCCAGCTTCCTATTAAGGTATCTCAGGGATCCACCAACTCTTCCCTAAACCTCAACAACTAATAATACTCCCAAGTTACCGGAATTTTTACTTGCCTTTAAAGGGGAGATTATAACCTGAGATGAACTTATTTACCTCTTAAGATTCATTTTCTTCTCCATAATTTTCTATTTTATTTTTCTGTTATTTGTAATTATACTCATTTATAATTATTTATTTTTTATTATATTCTTAAAGTATTTTAGAAAATGAAACTTGTGAAGAATCTTAAATTTGTAGCAAAAATTTTAATTGGAAATTATCCATTTTATATTCATTATAAGGCATACATTTAAATATATTTCTTGGCTCTCATTGCCAACTTACTTTTAAGTTGAAAATGTCCACCACGACATTTAAATAAAATCTTCTAAACAGAATTTGATTTACACAATTTGTTCTTTATTTGTCAATGTATTTAGGCGTAAGCTGAACTAAATAGTAATATCTTTCAAAAATTTGATTTTGAAACTATGACTTATGAAAAGTATAATGAGGTTTTATCTAGCTATTAAATTTTATACAATTCAGAATCTAAACTTCTAAAATAAAATTCAGTCTTGAATGATAATTAATATAACAGATTTAAATTGAATCTGTTTCTCTATTAAGGTGGTTATACAGTCCAGAAAGTAAGCAACAATCTAACAGCATGTAGGCATCAACTGGCTTTCCTAAGCTTTTATGAGACAACAGAGTCAAAAGCGTGTGTGTGTTTTGTGCATGTGTGTGGATGCACACATATATTCACACATATGCTTTTGGGGGAGTTAATGTGGGGACTGACATACATTAAATTTAATTACACAAATTTTAAGAAGTAGAATATGAGAATTACAAATGAAAACCTGAAAAATGACACACTTGCAATTATAAAAAGATGTATTTATGTGCTTGTGTGAATGATAACATACCCTTTAGGCTAATGCTCCTGAAAATCCTGAGAAGAATATATTTCAAAAAGTTTAACTCCTGCTAATGCTGGCATTTTTAAAACTACAGAGTGGTATAAAATGAAGGTAAATTTTGTAATCACATCAATATATCTTATTTATCTCTACTACTGATAATTGATAGTATCTTTCTCTTCATTTAGGATGTAATTTCTACAGAGACAGAGATGACAGGGTGAAAAGAGAGGCTGTGATTTTTACAAAGTCTTAGTTTAATGTCTGTCCAGTTTTAAAATCAGTTTGAGAGGCTATTGCCCCAAGTTACAAATACTACTTTCACATTCTTTAAAAAACTCTTTACCATCTAATGGTGATATCAGTAGTATGTATCTATATACAAAGAGACTTTCTGTATGAAACTGCAGAGGTCTTTTAGGTGAGAGCTCAGCAGAAATTGCGAAGTGGCAAAATGCCCAAGATGAAACATTCGGGAAAAAAAAATCAATAAGTTAGAACCATCATATAATTTCTCCTGGGATTTGGAGCATTTTTATTTGGTGATTTTGTGGCTCTTGGTTGCTCATATGGAAAATTCATGAAGTCATAATCTGTGATGCCTTAAATTATTTGGCATTTACACAATGATTCCTTTATTCCATGAAAAAAGAAACCAGTCAAGAAAAGGTGGAATATGTGAAAATAATCCCTTTCTGCACCAGAATCTGATGACACCTGACAACAATGTCTTGAAGAAAAGAGAAGGAATTACATAAGAAAGGCTATTCCTGTGCCTTGTTTCCCATGCCACTAAAAGCTGTCCTTTGAAATAACACCAGTTTCTTATGATAGCTTGTATTGAAGACAATGATTTCTTCTTAAAATCAGACATTATTTCATTCGCCTTCGTCTTACCACTTGTAAGACATACTGACAAATCTCAAGAGCGGGATCGTGCTGTCACTACCCCCAGGAATGCAACGGTATCTAGTTTGAGCTACATTCTCTTCGCCAAAATACGTAATATTGCCTTATTTTCCAGCAATACTCAGTGCCGTTTCTAGTATCAGTTTCTGCTCCCTTACCAAAGAAGACAAAGGGCTGTTTGTGGAAAAGCGGAAGGGCAGGAAAAGTGCGGCGGTGGTGTAGGGCCGCTCATACTCACAGCAGCAAGACGGAAATGTGTTGTTGATCTGCTCCATGACCTCTGTGAGGTCTGTGCTGGTATCACGAGGTGGGGCCAGCAGGTCTTCTGCGCCTGGGATAGCAAAAAAACAAAAAAACAAAACAACCTCTTGAAATTAATGTCCAGCTTTCCAAAACTCAGTATCAGTAGAAAATACTGTACCCGGCCTCAAAGCATCAATGGGAAATGAGTTCTCACTGAAAAGGACAATTTCAGGTGGAAATATCGAGGACAGTTTTGCGTTCATTTCTTGGTAATATTACCCTGCACAATTAAAATGGACTAAAAGTTTGTGTAGAAAGAATCTACACATCAAGGGAAATGTAACATTGAAAAATAAGTCATGTCGTCATTTGAGCTCTATGTCTTATTTGGAAATCGATTCTTTTGCATGATACATGCTTTTTCATACAAGTAAAATAGTCTACCAGTTTCTCTTTCCTTCCTTCTTACTTTTTGGAGCTTTAAGTGTGGACTAGCTTAAAGCTCTGCCACAAAGTAAAGGTATGTGATAAGAGATTCCGTAAATAAATTAATTTAGTCAAAATCTATGGTCTTTCGTAGAATTTTCCAGAGAAACTGAATTTCATCTATAACAGAATGTCATTCCTAAAAACCTAGAGTCCTTCCTGGCATGAGTGAAGGTCCCCATGTGACCACTGATGGTCCTGGATGGGACTTGTGCCTCAGGGAACAGAAGAGGCAATGTCTACTGGGGCTAGGATGAATAAAAGAGATACAAGAGCTCCCTGACCTTGGCATAATGTTTGCCGTAGTATTCTGTAATATTATGTTCTGAGCATGTACAAATGTAAAAATTTTACAGGGAATATTATTTGTAAAAAAGAATCATTCTCAAAGCAACAAAAAATTTAATTTCTTGTTCATTCCAAAAGGAAAGAGCATTTTTCATTTTCCACTGAAATCTAATCCCCTCTCACATTATATAAGCAAGTATATTATAGCTTATTATCTTAAAATCTTTGCTTTTTCAATATTGTTAAAATGGCATTGCATTCATTTCAGACCACAGAGAATACTCCTGTATACCACAAGGCATCCACGTGTGAGAATGCAACTGAAAATGAAAAGCAAACAAATGGCAAAATACAAAGCAGACTAAGCACAGTAGCTGTGTCTGGGGACACTGACCCGCCTGGTGGAACGGCTGGCCTGGGTCTGGGGCCAGTGAGTAGCTCAGTGCAGAATGCTGAGGCGAAGCCCAGGGGGAGACGCCATTGATTCGGGAATCGGATTCAGGCTGCAATCAGAGAGAAAAGAATCAGACAACCCTGAAGGACAACAGTTTCCTTGTAGCTTCCTCTCCCTCACCTTGGATAATTAAATGAGAGACTGGTCTCTGCTTTCACACATTTTCCAAAACCTTTTAGCATCTGTTGGGTAGAGGTACTAGTACTTCATTTGAGCTCCTCTTTCCATGTTGCACCTCGAAGGACTCACTTGGTCACATTTGAAGATTCATTTATCAATGTAATTTTCATCCCTTTATTTTCCTATTATTTTTATATCAACAAAGTAAATTTAGAAACATTCTTCATTCATCTTTCAAAAATTAGCTCTGGGCTTCCAACGTGGTATCAAATTTCATGTGGTAAGATGATTATCAAATTTCAAAATTAGCTCACATTTAAAAGTAATAACGGAGAGAGTGGTTAAGAGAATGATTTTAGATTCAGTTCCCAGTTGCTTGAAATAACTTTAACTCTGCCACTCAGAAGTGGTGTGATTCTGGGCAAATGATACAACCTTTTGGCTTAAAAATTCTTTATTTTTAAAATGAATATGATGATAATGGTGTTCATGGCACAGAATTTTGTGAGGAGGGTGATGAATGAGTACTTCTAAAGTGACTTGCACAGTGTAACACTATGAACACTTTGTAGGTGTACTCTTGCATAAATCTTTAAAATGGCGATGGATATGTTGACAAGTATATGGCAAAATTAGAAAGTGAAGTCATTTGTATAGAGAATACAGAAATTTCATTTTTATGCAGATTTTTCCATTAAGTTCAAATTAGTTGAAGTCTAGTAGTGTTGCCTGTTTCTACTATCAGAGTTGAATTTTCCATCTACTTCTGGCATTCATGCTAAATCATTAAGAAGAGATAAGAGCTCCATGGTCTGGGATATTTGGAGGCATTTCAATAACAGCTATTTCCAAAAGCATTACTGTGTACTTCTAAGGCACATGAGCCATTAGGCAGCTCCATCTAATGACACGGAGCAAGCAGGGGGAAGGAAGGCAAGCAGAAAACTTTTAGCCCTCACAAAACATCAGCAAGCTATGACAAAGAAAGGTTTCAGGCACAGCTTCCTTTTGCAAAGATCCTGTGTATACACTCAGTTGCTAACACTAACACTTGCCATTCTAAATAAGAGATGGCAGAAGAAAATTCATCCTTTATTCAGGCACCATTCAGAAACTTCAAAACCATGATACAAGCAAAGTACATTTTCCAACGCACATGCCTGGCGCAAAGGTTAAGAATCAAACATCCTGAGATCTTTAGAGAAAGCCAGGTCTTGAGTCACTCTTGAAGAGCTGTTATTTCCTAACAGCGCAGAGTTTGGAGGCCCTGAAGGAAACCTTTCACAAAGCTGTGTCACACAATTTCTGAAACAATGGTAGACACAGCAAAAAGCATATAGTAAAAGGATAAGGAGAGACCTGTGGGTCACAATGTAGGTAATGCACAAATTATAATGTCTTGAACGATTCTGATAAACTAAAAAGACACTGACACCAACTGCAACAGGATGGTTTTCTAAAATTTGAGCAAATCACTAGAGAGAAAGTAGCTTCTGCTTTGATTTAATATACCATTTCTGGAGAAATGTATCTCAACTATACCACCAAGGGAGCCCATAGTGCGCAGACTGGAGGAAAAGACAGAAGCAAGATGCCGATGTTAAGGATTCTTCAAGCAAGGAGTCCCCTGCCCCTTGGCAGGCATTCTACCCCGCACAGAGGTGTCTTCATTGCCAGTTCTGGGACACGACTCCCATTCTTCAAGCATATGTGTAATCATGCGGATCTACATGCTCTGTCTTTGTAGATATTTTGTTACATGTACTTATATTCATAAAGTTGTCTCGCTGTAGTCTCTAACAAGACTGCCGGCAGCAGAAAGGCAGAGATTGTGTCTCTCGGTTCTTTAATAAACCAAAGAACAGTGGAAGGAAGGAAGGAAGGAAAGAAGGAAGGAGGGGAGGGGGGAAATAGGAGAGATGGCATTTCTTAAAAAGGTACATTATTTTCTATTCATCTTATATATATAGTTTCATCACAATGTATATTATACTTCTTATTGTCAAGAAAGCTTGTAAGCAACTGCTATAAAATATGGTGTGGTGTTAGGAAATTATAGTAGCAAATTAATAACTACCTTAATTTCTTAAAAATAGAAAATAGTGATCTGGGGTGAGCACTCTTTGCTCACTGGAAGAGAGCTTTAGGATGCAGATTTCAGGTCACTTGCTCTCCCTTCATCTCTACAGATGCTTCGTCCATGCAGTGTGGGCAGATGTATGTCACAGGATCTTTTCTATCACACTATTCTGAGCTGACAAAGATTTCAGCGCTAAAGAGTAAGAAATTCTACCGTAAACTGGGAAAACACATTCTTTGTGCCAGTGAGGATTTAATGCGTGCATGTAAAAGGGATTTCTAAGCTAGTCTAACTGAAACTAACTACGGAGGTGAGAAATTGAAGGCCCTGACACTGGGTCCAGGCCACCATGAGGAGGTGACCGCTGGAGCCTGTGCACCCTTACCTGCTCTAGCAGCTGCCGCAGGCGGTGCAGCTGTGACTCCAGCTGTTTATTGTGATCTTCCAAAATCTGCATCCTTGCCTCTAGCCGACCTTTGTGCTGCCGAAGAAGTTTTGCTTCTGCTATGAGTTCAGAGTCCTCAGAGGTGTGATGGGGAGATACAATTGAGTCTGGAGGTGAACCAACCGGAAGCCCCCTTCTCAGGTGCTGCTCCTTCAGCTGCTCATATTCCACCTGCAGATTCCTAATTCAAAGAAAGTAAACACAGAATTGCTGTTGTATACATTGCCTTCTCTACCAAAGTGCCATGAGCTCCAAATTCAGCTTAGGCTACCATTTCCTGTTGGGTAAACCATGTGCTAAGAGTACAATGAGCAAGTGGGAAGAGAACCAGAGCTTTAGGCAAATGTTCTAATAAGCAGCATCACAGAAGCCCCCGCACTGCTGGATCTGCAGCCTACATTCCAGCATGCTAGTGTCCTGTAAAATCTCCACTCCACCTCGATGTCTTGGACAACCATTCTGGAAAGAGGACTGGCAGGGGCCAGTGTGACCTTCACATGAAAGAAAGGGTGATATATTTTGTTCTACCAGGCCTAACCTACCTCTGTTCTTCCTCCAAGTCTGCAATAATGCGCTCTAGCTCTCCACGCTCTTCCCTTTCCACGGACTTTAGGATCTGTGCAGGACTCTGCGGCTGGCTCACCGGGGACTCTCCTCCAAGTGTCTGGCAATACTGCTGGATGAGGGCATGCTCATCCTCCCTGGAGGACAGAAGAGATGGGCACAGAAGCTCAGGTCTGCAGGGCAAAGTCTCTAGATGCCCAGGAAGCAGTGGGGAGGAGGTCAAGTTGGTGGCTGGGCCAGTCTGTCTTAGAGCTCAATGTCTCCACGCTGTCTCTTTTGAGACCAGCAACACATTCATCTGACATCTCACACTTTATGCTTGTCTTAGTCTATTGGTTATTTCTCACAAATCTCAGCAAAGGGATTTTATTTAGCACAGAGAATAAAGTAAGGCACAATGGTTAATGTAAATAAGGCTAACAAGTTAATGTAAGGAAGGCTTAAACAGTTCATATAAAAGACAGAGGTAAAATCACTCACTGAATGCCAAGAGTACATTAAGAGATCATCAGAAAAGGGGATTAAAAAGGAATCAAGATATACTATGTACATGTACCAGTTCCCTACAAGAAATGTAAATACTATGTACTACAAACATGTACCGAAAAGATCAGTGAGCAAGAATTAGTTGAATTCCTTGTCTTTAGCATTTGGTCATAAGCAATCTTGAAATGTTCTATCATCCACAGGATGTTATAATCTTTATAGCCTTTCATTTAAATAACTCAGCACAAATGATAATTGTACATATTTACAAAGTAGCTACAGATATTTTACTTGACATTATCAGCAAGTAATTTTTAGAACCAATCATTCTGCATTAAAACAAAAACTACATTAATTTACTGGAGTTCTGTCTACCTAATTACTTATCTAATGAACTCAGCATATCAATAATGGGGTTGAATTAATGACTGACACAAACAGATACTTAATGAAGTAGACCAAGTTGATACATTTATATGGAGCAAATGCCTTCCAGCAGGCCTGCAGGCCTGGAGTCCCTTTTCCTTCATGAAGAAGATCCAGTGTGACCTTCTTATAAATGCGTAATGCTCAAGATCTGACCAACGCTAGCTGGAGAACGCTTCAGCAGACTGTACGTGGACTGTTTTGATGGCTTTTGCTAAAAGAGCCTTGAAATCTATAGATTTATAGGATAGATTCATGAAAACAGCCACAAGTTAAGTAGCTATCAGAGGACAAAACGGAGCTATCCCTTGACTGACTCTTCCATGCAGGCAACCTTGCCTGCTTCCCTCAGGCCACAGCATCTTAGGGCAGCCAGGAAGAGCCCGGTGCGTGGCGCTGGCCGTTGCCTGTATTCCGCTTCACCTATTCCTCGAGATGACCCATGCTCTTCAGCTGATCAACACCCGCTGATGCTGGGCACCGGCTCTCATTCTTGTGAGTGTGATATGAGAGTCCAGCTCTGTGTTACCACAGTTTACTCTAACAAAGGGGGTCCTGAAATGACATCTATGATTTAGTGAGTTCTGAGGAAAGCTGTGCCCTGAGCACTGACAGCCAGAGAAAAGTGGGCACTGGGCTTGCTTGATAGTCAAAGCAGAGGTTCGAAGGTGCCGCTTGGTGATTTATTTTGCTACCTTCCTTTATTTTGCCCTCCCCTTTCCTGCTTTCAGATTATCTGTCTATCTAACTTTACATCTATGTATGTATGCATGCATGTGTGTGTTTGTATATATAGCTACAGATACATACATTCACACGTATAAGTGTGTGTACATCTTTTTAAACAAAGGTCATACATTTTGGTTAAGACCACAATATAAGCACAGACACAATAATATAAACAGATGCATCTCCTCACCTCCTGACCTCTATCAAATGAATTTTAAAAGGAGGTTGGGTGGAATCCTCACAACAAAGTTAAAAACCACAAATAAGGCAGATGGATGCCCATTCTAACAGATTAGTCCAACTTGAAGCTCACATATTTTTTCTGCCTTCTTTTTTTAAAAAAAATTATAATAAAAATATTTTTGAAAAGAAGTTTTTTATTTATATGCATTATTATATATATTTTTATATGAGGATCAAGACAATTTCTTTTTACTAAAAAAAAAAAAAAAAAAGCTGAGGGGTCAGGGACAGTGTAGACCACAGGCCTGGAAGGGTTGAAACAGTCCCTGGCATCGTTCTCAGAGGTGCCCTCCTGCAGCTCCTTTTCCTGAAGAGACTGCCGCATCCCTGGGAGATAAAGGAAAGCACCTCTACAAGAATTCCAGGCTCGATCCAAAGTGTAGAGGCTGAGAAGAGAAAGTAGCTACACTAGAACTGCAGGGCAGCTGCATTTGGAAGCAGACCCAAAGCTCCAAGCTGCTCATGTAGTAAAATCAAATGGAAATCTTGCAGGGAGAACCAGGGGAAGAAGGTATTTTCCTGTTAGGAAGTAAATGGCTGCCAGGCTAGATCTAACCATCATGAAGAGGCAGAGGCAGGCTAGAAGACTAAGAGGTCAGCACCACTGGGACAGCAGTCTGCTACAGTGGACCACAAGTGGTGCTTAGAGGCTCGTCCCTTACTATGTGTGGAGAGAGAGGCAATGAGAGAAGATAAAATGTACAGGATTAATGCATGGACAGGACAAACAGACACGGTGAAGGATGTAGTGAATGTAGTATAAAGTAATTTTAAAGTAAGAGTACTAGAACATTTTGTAAATATTTCTCAGTCTAAAAAATCTACACATAGAAGCTAAAAAGATGGAGTATCCAAAATGAAAAACATTCATAAATATCTCAGTAAAATTTCTGGTATCTTAAGGATAAACCATACAATCAATCAGCCAGAGATCAAAACAAAACAGTAAATCATTTGCAAAGGAAGGAAAAGATTTAGCCTCCTACAGTCCACAACATTAAACGTTCCAAGATGATGGGGCAAGTCTGGAGTCGCAACCCTGTCATTCATATGACCAGCCAAATCATTCATCTGTGTGGGCAAAGCACTTTGTCCACATGACAAAAGAAAGAAAGAATGAGCCAGAATGATACAAAATAGAACAAAAGTAGATAGTCAGGTCAGCTGATGAAATAACGAAGAGGTAAGCTGGTTCTTACAGTTATAATACCTATACATAGTATACTTCAAAGGATAAAAACTGACTGGACATTTCAGGAAAAGTAATGTAAGGGAATCAAGTGCTAAAGAAAACTTGGATCCCATAAGCTATCTGGCTGACCTCACAGCCACGAACCAAGCAGGGACTTGGGGACAGAGCTCCTCTGGTATGGTAAGGCACCTTTAGACCAGTTATGCCCTTAGGGTGTTTATGCTAGCACTTGATCTCAGGGATTAATTTAGTGTTCAATATTATGCAATATAAACTAAATTTTTGTTTTAAAGATTTCAGTACTATGAAACCAGTCAAAATTTGTTTAAGAAACATTTGTTGTCAACATTTATAGAGATTCATTTCTTCTGAGAAGTTCATGGGGTTTATAATATCATTATAATTATCACTGTAACTAACATTACATTCTTTTTTTAAGATGTCTGGAAGAGAACTAAGGCAATTTTTATAAAAACAAGAGCTTAAAGATAATTTATATACAATACGCAATTTTAGTCTTCACTGTTTTTCACAGATTATTAGGTCTAAAAGCTAAAAACAAAAATAGATACATTCTAGTTCTGAATTATATATAGTGAAGACCAAGAACACACTCTTTTAATTATAATAGTACATGATGTACTAGATTAGGGTCATTAAACATCAACACTGTGCCTTATGCTAAAATAGAAAATCTTTAAAAAATGTAGGTCTAGGGGCTGGGGATTTAGCTCAGTGATTAGAGTGCTTGCCTTGCAAGCACAAGGGCCTGAGTTCGATCCCCAGCACCAAAAACAAAAAAAAAAAAAAATGTAGGTCTATACTCAAGAAATACCATTAGAGAGAGTATAATTGTATTATTATTTGTCACACATAGTAAATACAATCTAGATTACAAAATTAGTACCTAACAGATGACAAAAGAACTGTGATTCATCCAATGACCTTTTGAAAGTAGGCGAGAGATAAATAAAAATACAAGTTTCCTTCCTTGTAAGGCTTGCTCTGTTTCAGGGTTCAGAACTGCAAACAGCAATGTCAGCATAAACCACGCCCAGCCTTCCCCTTTGATACTTCCATATACACAGTGTCACGGATGGCACAAGGCAGATAGAGCGGGGCATTCTGATGGCAAAGGCCTAAGGAACTGTCACCCTTCAGTCCCAGCTTGAGATTCTCCAAGACTACCTGGAGCCCTCCTACTTCTTCAGATGTGCTTGCTCAATTCTTCCTTCAAAGATTCTTCGTATCCTTAAAATGAAAGCTCGTTACACTGTCCAGAGTCAGACTTGCAGAAAATTAGACAGCATGAGTTGGATATACTGGGCTAAAAAGCTGTGAGGCTGGTTCCTATTTTAGGCTAGGGAATTAACAGCCCATAACACATGGAGGTGCAAAAAATTAATACAGAGCTTCATGGAAGAGGAAAGCTATAAGGGGTGGGCATGGCCCAAAATGGAACCAGAAAGATTCAGTATACAAGTGAGATGGCCACTGCTGAAGACACAAACAACTCAAAGGGCTTCGGCTAACTCAAAGAGGAAGTTCAAGTTCAAATCACAACTTTATTACCTAATGGCATAAGAATTTTTTTTTCTTGCCCAAAGACTGAGATCACCCAAAGCCCAACTTAAGGGACTGATCATATAGGTTGCTGTACTGTGGAATCTTCTGTACCAAAAATCTAGTTAGGTCTCAAATGTGAAGCAGGGCACAAGTAGAGAACGGGCAGGATCAGGGAAAGGACAGTGACGACCTCCTGGTAGACTGGAGGGATCTCCCTCAGCACCCCATGTAGGAGCCCCTCCCTGCTTCCCTTCGTAGACAGGTGGCACAGTGGCATGGCCAGGAATGTCCATGCCTGGAGCCGGGCTGCTTGGGGCTGATCTGGCTACATTACTTCCTGACACCGGGACCCAGCACAAGCTCCTTCACTTTCAAGGGTCGCCATTCACTCATCTGTAAAATGGTGCTAGCAATGGGGACAAGAGTGTCACTTCCAAAGGGGTCCACGACAATTGCCTCGAGACAGACAAAGTGCACAGAAGAGTGCTGGCACCTGGCCTGCTCCACACCACAGAGGAGCAGGTGACTGTTTTCGCACCCTCACCATTATTATGCAAAAGAAGCCTAACTACATTCTTCATGGATCAGACTGAAATAACAGAAAATCCCAAGAGCCGCCTAGGAGCAAAGTGAAGAATTCAAGAAAAAAGTTCCAAAAACATACTGTGGAAATTTGCTAACATACCATTTTGTGTTTAAGGCATTTTGAGTTGGTTTTCAATCTTTTCCAGAAGTCCTGCAAATGTGGATTTAGAAGGCTCTAGACTTGGCACTCTTATGATTATGCTGCATATCTCTAAAGCACCTATGGTGCCAGAGGCCACCATGGACTGCCCTGTCCTGACACATTAACTACATAACCCAGTCCAGGATTTGCTGAAGTAATGGCTGAGTTTTGAATGAGATTTGTGATTTTCCTTTTCTTGTGATAGAGATTCTCTTGAGTAGAATGAGTTAAAAATTCAAGGGTAAACTTATCTACCAAAAAGGGCAGACACTTTGTGATAGGTTAAATGTGTTAAATGTTCAATGCTTAGATCTATATTTCACAGACTTCATAACCTTCGTGCCACACTCCTAAAGGCTGCCACATCCACTATGGAACATTTTTAATTGATCTCAAATCGGGACACTTTGATTCTCGCTTGTTTCATTCTAGCCATTATCTATAAACTCATGGACATGATCTGACTATGTATTTTTGAATATATTAACTAAACATCTGACTCTTTCAAGTTTAAAATTATCTATTATCTCGTATGTCACTACTTTGGGAAAAATCTGCCTTAGATAATACAAACATATACTTTTCAGTAAATAGTTTAAAATATGTCTTATCTTTAATTTTCTATATTTCTTAAGGGAATCAACTGCCCTTCTCCTTCTAACTGCAGTGGCATCTGGGAAGGCGGGCATGGCCTGTCTGAGTCAGAGGGAAGAGGTCAGTCCTTCACCACTCCAGGAAGCTGCTCATAGAGGTGACAGCACACATCAGGGGAAAGAGCCCCACTATGCAGGCTACCACAGTGGCAGAGGAAGCAGGGCCACGGCAGAGAAGTGGACCCCAGTGGAAAACAGAGAGTTTGGGAATGAGCAGTATGTAATGCCACTCCATCTTCCTAAATCTTTTAAAGAGAGAAGAACAATGGCCCTTGGCTATCTAAACGAGAATGCTCTACTCCCAGTGAATAAAAAACACATTTCTCCTTTGATAAGCTAGGAAATAGCTGTTCCACTCGGTAAAAAAAGAGAAAAAGATTGCCACAGAAGATAAACCTGTTTGTTGCCAAGTCAGAAACAGTGAGGAGAAACGGTTGTGAGCGTATTGTGGTATCCCATGATGAATGTGGAAATATTCTCCTAGTCAAGGGGAACAGACATGTTTAAGTAAATAAACATTACAATTTAAGGGAGAAAAGTGACTGCTCCAAGTCAAACTAGTGGATTCTAGATCTAGAGTTCAGCTTCAACGATACAGGCTTGTTATTAGCTTTCTCCCCTGAATGGCAGAATCACTGCAGATTTATAGGAAAAGAACCCCAGGAGGCACAGTCATTCGACACGTGAGAGCAAAAACCTCACTGCTGGCTTTCACAGAAGGAGACTTAACATGTTTATTAAGAAAATATTAATGGACTAGTAACTGGATTCTCTTTCATGGTCCACACAGTCTTACACTACTAATTTAATTTAGTCTTACGTATAAGGGAGAATTGTTTTCTTACCTTTTCTAGCACCTTCAGGTAACCTGCACTCTTCCATGCTCAAAGTCAGCAGTACAGCACCTTCACATCTATTTCTGATCTCTACTTCCTTCCTCACCTCTCCTTCTCTGACACTAACGCTTATCCTTCCCCTTTAGAAGGGCCTTAGGGTCACACTGGACCACTGAGATAATCCAGGGCATTCTCTTCATTTCCACAGCCTTAAGTCACTTAAACTGGTGAATTCCCTTTGGCCATATGAAGTAACATCTTCACAGGTTCCAGGAATTAGGATGGGGACATTTTGAGGGGACATTACTGCACCACCACACATGACATCACCATCTCCTTCTCCTGCAGGAGCGCTCTTATCTCCCCTCCATCCTGTACAATTTGTGAAGAGAGCACCCACAGCTGTAGGTGTGTTATGCCACTGGGTGCATGGCAGCGATTGGCTAATAAATGCACACGAACAGGTTCTCCAAAAGAAAAACAAAAGGGCCTTGATTCATAGCATTCCCAAGTTCTGGGGTTTAAATACTTTCTTCAAGGCCAAGTTCAAGCTACAGACATCACTGAATATGGATTTAGGATAAAGCACACAGGTGCACAGCATCTGATGGGCATAATAAGCACCCCTGAGGGACAGACAATGGTAAAACGAAGTAAAACAACTAGAGCATGAAGGGCTTTGCGTATTACCTTTTAAAAATATTAATCTAGTTTATTTGGTTCTAACTATATATACATGTATGCACATAAGTTTTTAATAAGAACTCTAAAAAACAACTTAGAAGAGTCCTGAGAATATAACAATCAGCTCTCTCACACCCGGCTCTGGCACCCCACTGCACTACAGGTATACAATAAATGTGCGTAGGATGGATGAATGAGTTAATACATCTAGTGACAGTCTATCAGGACACATTCAGCTGCAAACCATCTGATTATCTCTTCTGAAACATCAGTGCTAAATGCATAATTAGTATTTATGTTATTTGAATATACTAAATTTGAACGCTGTTTTTACTCTGTCCATACAGTAAGATGAGGACATTTTAAAGAGGTAAGATTCTGATCTTTATTATTTTTATTTAATTCTTTGACCATTTTGAACCTGATGAAAATTATTTTGATTTAGAAGATATTTAATGTATTTAACTACTTCCTGTGAAATGCATAGTAGAAAGAAACATCATGAATACACTATTATCTTGATTTGGAAATTGTTTCCACATTCATAGTACCCAAATAATAAGGTATAAATCATTATTGCATCATTTTCAGGTATTAAGATGCTAATCTTTGCAATTTAAGATTAAAATAAAAGTCCCCTGAGAGATTTTATTTATACAGTTCATGATAACTAGAACAATGTTTTTTAAATTTTGGAAAGAAGACATTCTATATTACTGTGCTTCAGGTATTTCTACCTGGCTCTCTTCATAGTCTTGTTACTGAAAAATACCTATGCACTATGTCCTGTAACTCTTCTGTCACCTTTACAATGTCCCACTGGATCCACACCATAGTGAACCTACAGGTTACATCAACTTGAGGCTACTCAAGTCTTTTAGACATTGCACAGAATTAATGTGAATAACAACACTAAGAAAAGTTCCAAAGGAAAGATGATACAAACAGTGAGAATTATTTGCCAAGAAAGTTCCACAACCAACCGTTTGGCTAGGAACCCTCTTAAAAGGTATTCTAAAGTCAGTGAAGTTTCCCCTAGCCCTTAATAAAATAACCTATTGGCAAGACATTTACATTTCACTGAAGGGCAGGAGGTCTATGTTCAAGCATGTGTGGACCAGGGTTGCTAAACACAGGGATTATAGAGAAAAGACTAAGAAGTAGAAGAAGGAGGACCCTGCAGGAAGGATCTCTATCCCATGGAATTCGATCTGTAAAATTAACAAGGAACATCAATATCGAATGATTATAAATAAAGCAATCTGATTATTCTAAAGCACATCATTTGATCATTGAGGATTTTTTTTTACATTAACTCACATTAAACTAAGTAAATAAATATATCCAATTTATACTATCATAGCATGAAAGCATAAAATCTGTATAGACATTTTTGGAATCACACATATTAATTTTGATTGGGATTGAAATTCAGAGCCATCGTCAATGAGGATGATTTCTGACAGCCCTAACACAGGAAGGAGCCTTCCCAGGCAGTGCTGATTCCATGATTTACTTACACACTTCCGGTGGTAGAGCTGCTATCGGTGAGGAAAGACCCGTTGGTCCTTTCCATCTGGGCTAGTCTGAAAAATGAAAATGAGAGGTTACTGTCCTGTGTTAGCCTCGCAAGATATTGTCAATCAGAAACATATCCTTAGACACTTTCAAATCTCCCAAAGAAACTGTGAAACGGAAACAACTTATAATGATGAGTTACAGTTCTGTCGACACTACCTGAGGCCCGCGGGCCCTTATTTCATACTGGGCTGCACAGCCCCACCCTGACCAGGTCTCCCCCGCCCTGTGGCCAGTCTTCCACATTGAACAAGGGCCCTCTCAGCTTTAATGGCTCTCCAAAGTTTTCCTTTAAGGATGCGACTGAACTCCTGAGCAACTGGGCCCTTCACTATCAGACCTCAACTTCTGTCCCAGCTCGCTCTCTCAGCAAACAAGTCATGATCTTTCCCAGCTCAGTGCTCTTGAGTATGTTTTCCAACAGCCCAAGCCTGCTTTCTCCAAAAATTCTACTTTGTCTCGACTCACTTCAGTTGCTACTATTTTTAGGATTAAACTTGCATTTTCATTGCTGGTTACTGAGACCACAGTATTAACTATCTTATTAAAAGTTTGTCTACACCATCACGACCACTCAATATTGCTTAGGGACTCTACCACAAACCCCAATACCAAAGAATTAGCATAAATTTAATTACATAGTGTAATTTATATGTGCACCATCTCCTGAGGATACTTTAAATCCCTACTTTCATTCACCGAAACTGAGTTACTTTATCTAAATCTTGCTCCTACAGTGCTTGGATTCTCAGGAGCTCATAAACCACAGCCTATTGAGATTTACTTTTCATAGAACATACAGCAGGTGTTTGGTGAAGTGCAAATTGCAACATGAAAAGATAAGAGCCCAGATTGCAAAATGTAACAGATCGCAACTTCTGCAAAACTGAATTCCTCAAATCAAGGTACCTTCCTGGGGTCAGATTAACTCAGAAATGGATGCTTTCTGGGTGACAGAGCAGCAGAGGGCGCTTATCCAAGCTCCTTACCGTGTGGCATACTGTTCTATTCTTGAGTGGGTGTCATCATGGAAGAGTTGAGGGGACTGCGAGGGGCTGAAAAGGAAAACACGAAATGCTAGTTCTATGCCCAAATACTGACAGATGTTACTAGTGGGAATGTTAGTTTAGTTAAACAATGAATTTGCCATGCAAACAAACCACCAAGATTGGTACCCGGGATGCAGGAGTGTTACTTTAGAACAAGACTTTACTCTTCACCCCCGTTTAGTACACCTGAACAGAACACCCGTCTTGTGCACATGGGCTGTGAATACTCACTCATAGTGCTCTGGCCACATACTGATGAGGGTGATAGGACTGCAAAGGGGGGAGAGGGAAACAAAAGTCACAGAACAAACACTGTAGAGCAGCTTCAGACAAAAGCGGCAGGATGGGCAGATGCGCAATTATCTTCCACTTGTGTGCAGCTGCTCTGAAGCCCACCACCAGGAAATCAAAAGTCACAGTTTATTCTAGAGAAGACGGAGTGTATTCAAGTGTCTGTAGGAGGTTTGGGGGCCTCTTCACAGATCTTACAGGATATTTGTTGCAGGATAGCAAACACATTTTAAAGCAATTTTACCGAGAACAAAATTCCAGAATGTTCTATAATAGCTCAAAATTATAAAGACAATACTCTTGAGGAGAGATGCAATTGTAGTTTTGTTTTTTCAAGAGAAGCGTGACTATACATATATGACAGTTGATTATACATTGATGACATTGTTGAAATAAAACTAGATTTTTCTCATTCTTCATCCAATTTTAAATGTAAAAATTCAAATCCTGTACATGAAGAAATTCAACTTCACAGATACACCAAAAAGGTAAAAAGCAACCTGAACACCTTCTCCTACATCCTGGCCAAATGGCCACATCATCAACAAAACTGAAAGCAACCTCTTTATAGTAGGATATTTCTTTTAAACAAGATTTTACTTAGAAGTTCAAACTAAGAAACTGATGTATGAAAACGTGTTCTGCTGGAATCAGAGGCTTGAATCTAAAGTCGCGTCGAGCCCACTCTCAGCCCAGGGGACAGCCCCAGACTCTCACAGCCTAGGAATACAGGAAATACTTTCCTTGAAAACAACTGACCTCAATTAAAAGTGAGTTCAAACTCTTTTTTTTTTTTGGAGGGATGAGGTGGGAGGATGGGGTACTGATGAATGTAAATTTAAAGGTCCAAAGATAGTTTCCTATTCAATTAAAGTCTCTTGCAAAAGCTAATGTTGATGGAAGCAAAATTATTCTACTTCCTTGATTCTCCTATTTCTATTATATGTATATACTTAAGAAAAAGTTAATGATCTCATTATCTCCAACTGTGAAGTTGATGTCTGCATGGCAAAGACTATGAAGAGATAGAAGGTTATCGTATTGGGATGAAAAACTTAAGACTCTTCAGACTCACTCTCAAAAATAGGCATTTATCTAACTCTGGGCTTGTCAGAATACAGTATTTATTCTGTAAGCAGACTTAATCACGCATATGTAAAATAGATACAAGAATAATATAGTAGTCCATATTCTTTTTACATCACTTTTTCATTAACTCTGAAATAGGGATGTTAAATGTCAAGTGACTGATTTGCTATATGTTTTCTAAAAACAGTAGCTGTTTAAGAGATTATTTCTGAAACTCAAGTGCACAACATTTGACATAAGTTTTAAACAAAAGAAAAGCATGTATTTTTGATCTTAAAAGACCCTGGAAAAGCTCTGTGACACTGCCTGACTGATTCTTGTGAAGCTACTTCAGACAGCACAAAAGTGAACTGAGATAAGAGTGGCAGGGGTAGAAAGGAGCACTAAAGAGTTTCCAGGAAGTTTTTTCTTTTCTTTTTTCCAATGGAAAATTTGTAAGAAAAAAAAATAGAGATAAAAATCAAACTTCTAACTCCACTGACTTCAAGGCATTTGATTTACTGAAAAAAAATGTTAAGTACTAAGTTTTCACATTTATTTTTAGAAGGAAAAAACTAAGCACTATAGAGTTAGAACCATGACTAAAGAGGATTAAAAGTAAAACCAGGGTTGAAGATGTAGCACAGTGGTAGAGCTCTTGTCTAGCATACCTTAAAGCCCTGGGTTCCATTCCTTATTATTATTATTACCAGAACGATCAGTGTTACCTCAGACTTAATTGTACGCCTCTTCTTGTTTTTCAGTGTGGAGGCTCACCAGGGTGTTTTGATTGATCTCAAAACACTCTGGTTCCTCTACAGGAACCACACTCTACTAAATACACTTAAAGCATATTTGAAGTCTGAAAAGTCTTCAAAAGACTTTGGAGAGCTTTGTTAGGGCCTTAAATTCCCAGAGGTCTGTTCCTTGGGCTTCTGGTGGTCATTTGCCTTCTTCAGTCCTTTTGTTCCAAAGCAGATACTTGGGGGTCTCGGCTCTTCTATTTTCGCTTTGCACTGGCACACCCTGCTCTGACGGCAAACTCTGAACACTCTGGAGCGGCTCACAGGGCTCTTCATTAGCTAGCTCCTGCTTCTCTCCCCGCTCTTCTTTCTTGCCACTCTTCCCAGCTTACCACTCCAGCTGCCTACATTTTAGGCCTCCAAGCTTTTGAAAATGTTTCCTCCTCCTCTCCTGGGAGCATACCAAAAACTCAAGGTGTGGCCCTGTGCATCTTTTGGTCTCAGCTCAGCTTTCTTTCTCCTTGTCTTCTTCAAACCTCCTATGAGTTGGTTCTTGTATAGGAAGATCTTTAAAACATCATTAAACTCAAGTCCACCTTAACCAACACCAGAGACTGGTGTCTATCTTATTTTTCTAATCTTCAGTGAAACCAATCCAATTTTTTTTTAGTCAATAATAATCTCCTACAACTCTCAAATCACTTTTGCCACTATTTTAGCTTATTTCTTAGGTGTATTTCTACAATATGCTCTTTAATCAAGCTCTACTCCTTTATTTTGTTATTTGAGAAATACTCTATGTTACAAAATTAACTGACTAAACCTTAGCATGGGTATGCTTAACCCTTTAGTAATCACTCTTTTTTCTCCCATAAATGCCCTTCATCCATACACATATAATTAACAGTCAGAGGATAAAATATGACATTTTGTGAGGGTGAAAGTGAAAGAAACAAAAGAAATTTCTAATCAGCTCCATAAAATAACTTCAACACTTTCACCACTTCACCGGTTTTTCTCCAATGTTCTCTTCCCACACATAGAGGAATAAATGAAATCAAACATTTTACTGCCCACTCCTATAAACTGTTATAATAGAAGATTAAGTGGCCCTATACTAGAAAGGGCTCAGCAAAAAAATGAACTGTATCAAATCCAGAAAGCTTTGTCTAGGATTTCAAAAAGAAGAGAATCTGCCCACTAAGTCCAGTAGCTCGTAACTCTTTTTCAAGAAGAATCTTGTGGCATTTGATTTAATCTTACTCCTTCCTTTCTCTTGTTTCCCCTGTCACTAAAACAACAGTAAATTCATGCTAAATGAGGTGAGACACCTTCAGTGTTATATCTCAACATTAGAGCATAACATTATTTGGCATGCTTTTCTGTTAATCTTTACTTTCAAAGAATCACTCAAAATAGGATGATTGATGTCGATGATTACTTTGACCTTCAAAGGCAAACTATTAAAAATACTGAAAAGTAATATAAAAGATCTATCTATTTGCACGCTTTGTGTGAAGGATATAGGTATTTGGGACACAAAATGCCAATGAGTATCAAAAGAGTGTAAGGCACAATGTTTAGTTCAAACCTATCAAATGACCACATAAATTAAAGCACCATGTGATAATTCTAATCTTCAGGAAGCCACTCCAAAGGTTAAGTGGATCTGATACAAACAGAAGTAAACCTTTATCATAAGATGTTCAGCACTATTAAACTGTATATTAAATACTGAAACAAGAATTATTAGCATACAATCTTTCAAAGAAGATGAAAGTATGTCCACAAAACAAAGACTGAAAATCTACCTTTTCTGAATGTATTTGACTAGCTCTCCTTAAATTGAAGTTGATTTCACAAAAATTTGCCCTGATGTGGATTGTGGAAAAAACAATGAGGAAAGCACATAACTTAATTAGAGACAGTTTGATGTTCAGCAGAATAATCAAAAAGGAATTCTTTCTTATATTCTATATGTGCATGCATTGTATTTAGACCTACTTATGTAAAAGAGATGTATTAGTTTAGCAAAGTTCCTGGACTACAGGACTATAGATGGGGAGAAATCAGATGATCTATTCCATTTTGACATCTCTGAGATACTGTCAGAACACACTGAATTCTTACTATCTCTGAGCATCTCTCACATACAAAACAAACAATTCATACAAAACTATGAATTTCAAAGGTTAAAGTTGCACTTCACAAATACTGGACATGACACACTTTGTATACAGTAGCTCTTGCTACAATTTCCTCTACTTATAGAGAGCATCATGCTTCTCACTCGTAGCTTCTGTTCTACAGTCACTTTCTCTGACCACCGCTGCACTGCTCTCTGTGATGAGCTATACTAGCGATGACTGATGATAAGAATTTATTTTCACAGCCACAAGCACAACAGAATCGCCTTGCCAGGCACATCAGTACTGCTATTTTAAAAAGTGATTCAAAGATTTAAAAGCATATCTAGTATTTTGATCTTGACAAATAATTCTTTAGTAACTTAAAATTACTTCTTTGCATTTCTTCTGGCTTGTTTTAAACCTTTTATTTTTCCTTTTCATCTCAGGCGATAAATTCTTATTTTGCATAGCTTGATAATTCCATTGTAACTTTTCTATCTTGAAACTTTGATTTATGCTTGTCAACTGAAAATACAGGGGTACCTTATTCCACAAACTTAATTCTTTTCACAATTCTGGTCCTAAACCTAATTGGAAGATAACTGAATCAAATTCAATGGTGAGGTTCACCGTTGACCTTACAGAGAAATTTGTTTCAGTTCTCATCCAATTTGGTTTCTGATCAGAGTGGTGGAATGAATTAAGCTCCTGAACCGAAATACCACTTGTATATGCTTTTAAGTGATTTTGTACATTTCCTGTAACGTAGAAAAGTATTTCATTTTTCCTCCTTCATCTTTTTTTTTTTTTTTTGTGGTGCCGGGGATCGAACTCAGGGCCTTGTGCTTGCAAGGCAAGCACCCTAATCACTGAGCTAAATCCCCGGCCCCTCCTCCTTCATCTTTAAGACAGCTAAGAAACATAATGTGAGATTTTGATGAGATCTTAGCATAGATACATACTTGAGGCAAGAGATCAGGGTTATTGGTAAATTTTTATAAAAAAGATGTAAAATGTACTATAAGAAATAGTAAAACAACCTCCAAAAGGGGAAACATGGAAAGATTCATGAAAGAATTAAAGACCAATTTAAGTACTTTTTTTTTTCTGGCAGTCCTGAGTTGGGCTCAGGGCCTAGAGCCCTAGGCATTCTACCACGAAGTTACATTCTCAGCGCTGATTAATATTTTAAAAGAGATGATCAAAAAAAGACATGACCACATGCCTGTAATCCCAGGACTCTGGGAGGCTGAGGCAGGAGGCCTACAAGTTTGAGTCCCGCCTTGGCAATTTAGGGAGACTGTTTCAAAACAAAACAAAAAATAAAAAAGAGAGGAAAGGCTGGGGATGTAGTTCAGTACAAAGGCTTTGGGCTCAATCTCTAGTACTGGAGAAAAGAGAAGAACACAAAAGAAAAGAAAAAAGAAAAGAGAAGAAAAGGAAAGGAAAGAAAAAAAAAGAAAAGGAAAGGAACGACCAGTCTAGAAACAAGAAACCATGGTTAAACCTGGACCAGTCACAAGTAAATAATACAAATTTGTATTTCTGAAGATTGATTCTGACTTTAATTTACCTCTTTTGAATTGAAATATTTTAAGATCAAATCTTTCTGCCATAAAATGTCTCTTACGTCACTAATGTTGAAAAGGTAGCATCAGAAACAAGTATTAACAGATGATTTTACATTAAAATCAAACTTACGTCTCCAAGTTGTCACCTTCAAGAACCGTCTGGACGGGCAGGTAGCCAAGCCGAGGATGTTTGGCAAAGTATTTCTTTGACCTGAACTTGTTCTTCAGCACCTTTGTGAAGTCTCGCACATCTTCCCCAGATGTTGTCTACAAGGTTAAAAAAAATTACACTTCTCATCAAGACTGAAGGAGATAACCATCCACAATAAAATCCAAGCAGATGGAAATTGACGCAACTAAATGCCAACCATTTTGGTCGCTTTATGTGTTTCTGGAATGATACAAAAAATCATGAAAACACATCACAACTGGGACTCATAATTAAATACATCCAGTGATAATTTTTTAAATATTCTATTGAAAGTAAACCACAATAAGTTCATTTCTTCAATGTTTTAAACCCTTGAGCGAAATGAAATTAGTTTTGGAAGTATTATTGGTTGATTCCTACCACTAAAACTAATGCTGTTAAACATGTAGTAACGACGAAGTATTCTGAGTCTTATATGGTTTTAACTAATTTGAATAAATTGAAGTTAGCATATCGCCATTCTGGCTCCTTACAAGCCAACATGCATTCTAGTTCAGGAAAAGAGAAAACAATAAACAGAAGATGAAGTACAGAGGCACCGTGGAGCTCTATTTTAGGAAGAATGCTGTCAATTTCTTTATCCTTTCTTAATGATGCAGAAATATAATAATTATTTTATTTGAACCACATTTTTAAAGGTGATATTAAATGTTATTGTTTCCTTAAGTACTTCAAGATGATTAGTTTTAATAATCATTTGGGACCAGAGGGGCTGAAATTACCCAATCCTACCCATTTGTTCTATCCCGTGAAATGTTCTCTAAGTCCCAATTTTCTACTATCATAATTCAGTATCAGTTTTTATTTGCAATGCAATAACAACTTCAGTCCTTCTAAAGTTATACTTCGAATATGCATATTATCTGCACAGAACTGAATTAAGACCTTGATTGTCTGCTTCCTACTTTGCCGGCCAACCTACCATTGAATAGCCCTCCTTATAAAGAGAGGAAGAACATTTCTATAGCATTAATTGAGTGATAAACACATGTGTTTGTTCTGCTGCTAGGTCCCTGCTCTTACCCTATCTTTTCCTTCACCCTAAGCCTGCTTAGGCCTCTTACAAACTTGTTTTGCAAGCCAAAACTTTAAAAAATATAATTATTTTCAAAAGCAACTAATTTGGAGTCAACTCCTTTACAGTTTTACTGCTTTCTATCTAGGCCTCTCTTTCCACCTAAATAAGTTTTCTTCTAGTAAAAAATTGCAGGAACTTTTGATTCTCTTCTAAGTGTGCTGAGTAGGAAGGAAACATGAATTAAGACCAAGCTATTTATAGTCTGTAATTTATCAATTTCCACTTTATTAAAACAAACAAATAACAAATACCTCAGTAGGGACAGCCCCATGCTATCATTAGAAACTGCAATAAGATTCACATTGTTAAATCTGTTTTAATGACTGAAAATAAACTATAATGATCTGAAGTTCTGTGGATATAGACCATCCCAGATGTAAAGCAAAAGTGCTGAGTGGAAGAAAGCTATTAATGGAAAGACAAAAAATTCAAGGCAAACTGTGGAAGAAAGGTTATTATAAGAGATGGTGGTCTGTAGGTATTAAGACTCTACCAGGAAGAATAGGAGAAAAAACCAGAATAAAGTTGAGTGAAAAAAGGAAACTTCCAGAGAAAGACTACTTAGGACTAATGAAAACCAAAACGCTGTATCATCAATTGTAAAGGACATTCACATCTTTTGCACTGTCTAACACACTGCAGATAATCAAGTTTATAGATATGCTTCTCCTGAATGTCTTATAAAGAAGAAACATTGAAAAAAAGTTTTATATAATTAAAATGCAAAATGAAGACCTCTGTGTTATGAATAAGATTTTAGGACCCAACTGTTTTAGTATCTTTGCTCAGCACCTTCTTAGTAAAGAGAGAAGCACCCAATGAAGAAACGCACTCCCACTTTTACTTGGGTCACCTCCACACCTGGTCATATAAAGGTCCTACTCTCGGGCCAGTGGTTTCCATGTGAGACCTGGTCTCCACTGCGGCCGAGGAAGGGACCAACGGACAGGGTCCCAAGCTCCATCTCCGCCTGCCTCAGTGTACATTATACGATTTAGCGGTTGTGAATATATTCCCGGAGCTGAGCAACCATCACTCCAATTACAGAACACTTCATCACTCCAGAGACACCGTATGCCCATTACTGACTCCCCACCCCTGGAAAGCATTCATCTATTTTTTTGGCCCTGTGAATCTCCCTATTCTGGACATTTCATCAAAATTAGTTCATGTAGTACATGATTTTTTATGACTGGCTTCTTTCACCGAACGTGATGTTCTTCTAGCTCTTCTATATTTGGGTTCCTACAAGGAGTCTTGCTTGGGGAAAAAAGTGACAAATCATGCAAAAGCGCAAGTCTAATTCCGTATCATAGATTATTTAGTTAAATACATTCAAGACAAAAGATCAGCGCAAAACAAAAACAAAACAAAACAAAACCCTCTCTGCCCCACCCCTCACCACAGAAAAACACACCCTCCCACCTTCCCAAAAGGTTGTATCGAAGACTGAAATGAAATTAAGTTTCTAATAATGCTTACATTTTTTTAAAATTACTGCAAATCTGGACAGAAACAGCAAAGAAATCTATCAGCAGAAGTTGTAATCTAAGGGCATTAATTCAATAGTGCTATAAACTTCATGCAATACCAAGGAATTCATCCCATGGGAACTAGAGATTATACTTAGGTTAGCAGAATATAGGTCTTTAGTTGAGATAGAGCCAAGAAAATGAATTAAGCCCACATTTGCACCAAAAATGTCAAAATATTTAGCACATACTTGGTCTAATTTGGTATCTAATGACAGTACCTAATATTTCTCTATTTTACAGTGCTAATGCAATGGTTTGGTTAAAAAGAAAACAGAAAAAGAGGACCACTTACCTAATATAATGAGTATAGTCAAATTCAACTCTATTTTCATATTAGACATAATATTTCATTCATTTTTAAAAGTAAATAAGTATTGTTACTATAATAGGAAGACAGAATTAAAGGAACACTTATTACTGAACAAATTATTCAATATTTTAAATAAAAATGCATTTCTTAAAAAATTAGGTTTTTGTTTACTGTAGTATGTAAACGAAAGAAGGAGAACAAAAGATTTTGTAGATCTCATTCTATGGGACAAGAGTAACATGTTATTATAGACCCTTCAGCCTTATAAATGTTTTCTTTAAATCTCATTTAACCATCATGGCCCATAAGAAGATTATCATCGGGTATCTGACCTGCAGAGAAACTAACAGGAAGCTTTCCAGGAGCTCTAACCACATCAGAAGGGGACAGCCGCTCTGGCAAACCTAGCCCTGTTCATCATATCAGCACTGTCTAGAAAAACAGAACCATTTCTTAAATTTTGTAGGAGGAAGAATCCATGGCTCCTAACTATTATCACATTTTGCATTCATCATTCACTTTAAATAAAATATTGCTAAGATGCTATGTGGCCATTAAAAAAGAAATTTACACAAAAATATCCCTTTATAGATTTAAATGACATGTACAGAACATGGTCGGTGTGAATACAACTACAAAATAGATATAAAGGAGTAAAAAGAAAAGAGAAAAAAAATGCAGCTATTTGGTCACTCAGAGAGAACTATTCTTAAAATTTGGTGATTGGACTGATTTATATCTTTTTATTATAAAATGAAACATATATGACAAATGTATGCTTCACGAATTATTATAAGGTGACATCAACATCTAGGTCAGACTATGGAACTTTACTGGATATTCCCGAAACCCCTCCGCTCTCAACTCCCTTCCCCTCTTCATAAAAATCATTATCCTCCCTTGCAGAAATAATAACTTACTTGTATTTTAAAAATAACTTATCATTCCAATTTCTATTCCTAAATATTATGGATTAATACTGCTTGTTTAAAAATAACTGACATGGCATAATTGTTTTTAACCTACAGGTTCCTCCTCATACTCGCCATTTCTTTAAAATATACCTGCTAAAAACCCAGGCAATTTGACATGCAGGGTTTTCTAGAGTCTGGGTCTTGCAGGACCTGCATTTTCAGTGCAAGATGTTCCTCTGTCCTCTGGAAATCCTGCAAATTGACAGGTCCAGAGAATTCATCAGACTTGGATTTGGTCCTCTGGCAGGACAAGTGGTGGTGTCTGGTAGCACTGCAGGAGCAGATATCTGCTCATCTTTCTGTGTAGTCTTAGCAGGTGTTCATGCTAACATGCCTATATCCATCACTGGGGCTTGAAAAGGGTGACCTTCTAATTCTCTCCTTCATTTTCATTTATTAGTTGAAACTTTTTTATAAAGAAACATCCTATACGTCTATTATTTAGCTACTTAGTGGTACAGATCACTTATGAAAGGCAGAATAACTGATTTACTCTCTTGTATTGGTCACTTTCAATATCGAATTGTTTTTCTATCATCTTCCAAAAACAAGTAATTTCTTTGTTGTTTTTAAACATCACTAGGAACTCAATTTACCATATTTGTGCATTTCAGTCTATCACAATTATTAAGGTCCAAGTTGGCGCATCTTTGGCAGAAGCTGCTTTCAGCTGGCCCCTTTTATCAGAGGACTGGTAGTCATTTTTAAGAACTTTCTTGCTAGCTGACATTATAAGATATTCTAAATTCACTTGTTATCACGTCTAGGCTCTTTCAGTAGAAATATGATTTGAAAGGTATCATTCCCCATGAAGTTACACTGAAGTATCTGAGTCACATCGCCAATGGCAGGTTTTGACTTGACTTTCTCTCTGTTACATCTTTGTCTCCTGTCTTCCATAACTCGAACCTCAGTTCGCAGGGGCACAGGGAGATGATATAACTCGACCGTCTCAGAATTTTTCATTTGGGTTTTCCCGTATTATATAGACAATAGTCTCAGAATACTAATACTGCCATCAACATGACTACTGGAAGCATTAAAATATAGATTCCTTTTCCATTCTCCTCCCAGTGGGAAGTAGCTACATCATGTTCTCAGATCATAAGTCATTATACACTGCACTCTCTCGTTGGTAGTCCGAGCTCTGTAGGTAACTAGCTAATATTCTCCGAGTTGCTGTGCTCTCTCTCCAGTTATTTTGGTCATCTGAAGCCTACTCGCAAATAAACTTCCTAGGAAGTGCTGAGGACAGTTTTCCTATGTTCACTGCTAGATAGTGGAAGTTTGGTTTTTCTGGATATAAAGTCCTTTGGCTTCCCTGTTTTTTCCCTTGAGTTTCTTAAATATGGTCCTTCATTTTCACTGATATAAAAATGCTGATGGTTACTTACTTTTCTTTCCCTGCTAAGTCATGGCCTTTTCCTTTCATTTAAATAATCAAAGATTGTTTTCTTTGAAGTCCAGTAAGTGTGCCAGGACGTCCGGTGTTGGTCATTCTTAGTATTCTCAGGTATGTGGCATACGGTGGGACAGTCTTTCAGTAGATAGCTGCTGTTTTGTGTTTCTTTTCCAAGAAAAGTTTTTCTTGAACTCTCATTTACAGCATTTGTTCTGTTCTAAAACTTCAGGTTTCTTTGGGAATTTCCACTCTCCGTTGAGGCTTTTTTGGTCTATTTTCAATATTTTGTTTTCTCTTGAGTACTTTAAATCGCTTTGTTTCTTTTTGAGTTTTAAAGTTTTTTCTTACTCATTTTCTATTTCTCTTAGGGTATTAATATGTTGTTTTTATGCATTCTTACCTTCCTTAGGGTTAGCCTCAATTTCTGAGCTGGTATTTTTCTTCTGTTTCTAATTCATTTTTGAGTTCTCCCACCTCTTTCACAGATGTCCCAAATCTCAGGACTTTCTTTCATGTATACTTTCTTTTTTTTTTTTTTCATGTACACTTTCTTAAAGGCTGCAGAGCTACTTTTGAAATAGGAGGCCAAAGTTTCAACCTGCTCAACAAGCACATTACTGGCATGTATTTTTTGCACTGATTTTATTTTGTTCCTTATCTTTTTTTCTTAAAATTATTTTATATGATAGTTGATCTTGACATGTTGTTGTTCAAGTCCTTTTCGTTACAAAACTTATTTTCTTACATTTTTAGAATGAAGTAAGACTCAAGAAAGTTTCCCAGCTTCCCAGAGACCCTCGTTTTGCTTCGTGCAGTATTTACAACTATAGAGCATGTGTCAGTCTGTTCAGGCTACTGTAGAGGCATACCACTGACTGGGTAGCTTATAAACCGCAGAAATTTATCTTTCGGTTGTGAAGACTGCAAAGTCCAAGCGCAAGACACCAGCAGATTTGGTGCCTGGTGAGGGCTCGCTTCCTAGTTCACAAATGGCTACCTTGTCGCTCTATTGTCAAATAGTAGAAGGGCCCAGAGAGTGCTCTGCAGTCACTTATAAATACATGAACCTCAATCATTTCCGAAGACTTCATTTCCTAAGACCACAACTCTTTGAGAAATAGGTTTCAGCAGATGTCTTTTTGAAATTTTTATTAGTACATGTTTGCAGTACCTAATGATCACATCCACTGTAAGGATTGGTACATGTACACAACACAGCTCAATTCTTTATTTTCCCCCTTCCTTCCACCCCCTTTTATTCTGCCAGCATCAGATTCATTTGCATGACTTTTTAGGGAACATAAACATTCAGTTATAGCAACACTTGAACTTTAGGACTTCCTGCTCCCCTCCACACACTCAAACCTCAACACACACTTGAGAAGACCTTTTCTTTCTTTCACCTCTGTTGCCCCGAGCAGCTCGATCCTGATCGCACTCCTAGTAGATTACACACCGCGTGGGACAAAAAGTCCCCCTTCTAGAAGGCAGGCCCAACGGATCAGCTCTGAGATGCTGCAGAGGGCTGGAACATTCTGGAAAGTTCACATCTTTGTATCATCATGGGCTCTGGACAGGCCCCTCCCAGACTGAACTCTGCTCTGAAACCAGCTCTCCCTGCTCTCTGCTGAATATCTGCTGTGCTTCTTGGGTCTCTCCAGTTCTCAGACAGCTTTGCTTCTTTCTCTTTCCTCTCCTACAGGCAATGAGAATCTTAAAGGGTTTGCAGCCGGTGAGGCTTGTTGCCACCCAGGTTTATTTGGGGGCTATCTTGTCACCTCTTTTTGTTGAAATATTGTCTATGGAGTTTTAGTTTTCCTGTTTAGTTGCCCTATCAGTTTTTATGTAATACGACTTTAACAAACAGTAGAAAAATGTCAAAGGTAAAGTGCTGATGAATTATAAAATCTATTCTGTGCTAAATCCATACATGTAAAGTGTCTACCAAAACCCTAAAGAAAATCTTGTCTGCATAGACTCAGAAGACTTCACTCTTCAAATTCTATTTTACCACCACCACCATCAAAAAAAAGAAAGAATATTTTAAATTTTTCTCCTCCAATTGTTTCTTAATTGAGAACAAATATAGACACTTCATATGGAGCATGATTTCAAAGTCATTCTATCTTTTGCATGAGTTTGTACATGTGCATAACTCTGAATGGCTCTGTTCATATTTCAAATGGTATTTGCTTAGCTTAAATGCTGGTACTTATGCACTACTGAACTTTAAGAACACAGATAAATGGCTGAAAGGCTTTTCCTTCTTATTACTGTGAATCACAAAAACCAGCGAGGCTAAAGGTAGAAGAATCTAGAATTCCCAAATGCTATCCCCACAGTATTCATAATCAAGTAGGCCCTTAAGTAATTTGCTTTACTACTTCACTCAAAACACTTCTATGAATTCTGAAGATCAGATTTGGTTATTTACAATGATGCCAAGTAATCACATGGCCAAAACAAGTAATTCCTAATTACTGAACTATTTCACCAAAATAACAAAAAGAATCATAAGTGAACAAGTAAAACCATATTGATTTTAAATTTCACAATGATATTTTTTGGTACCTCATGACCTGAGATGACAATATTATGTAACTACCTCCTTAACAAACACACGCAACATGAGATTTTAAATTACAAATATGAATACTTATAGACAGAAGGAAACAAGGAGTTACAAAGACATAAATCAAGCTTACATAAAAACAACACTGCCCCTTGGCACATGAGAAGACTAATGAAACATTACCACCTGTGTCATGTGCGAGTGCTAAAATCATGTTAAATAGTGTCCTCATTAGCAAGATGTACCTCTCTAATGTAAAAGTCAATCATTCCCAGTAGTGCACGTGTAGTTGTAAGCAGTATATTATTAGAGGACTTATTTTAAAGACAGACTCGATCGTGTTTTCTTTAATTGCAAAATAACCTCTCAGTTTCTACTTAACTTTCATTGATTTCAAAAGTTGAAATTCAGACATACTTGAATTCCACGGATAGGATGAAATCAGTAAGACAAGGTAAGACTTTCAAATCCTACTGGTAAAATATGAAGCTGAAAAATTAACATTAATAGAATCACTAGGGGGTCACTATAAAGTTAGAAATCAGTTATCCAAAGCAAAACAGATTTTGTCCAACCCTCACCTTAAAAGCTAATGACACAATCTAAATGCACTAGACTTCCTGGGAAAACAATGAAGATGGGCAAGAGATGAAAAACCACTCTGGGATGCTGAGGTCAGAGAAAAAGCAAGGATGCTGCGTTTTTAGCACATTGGCCAACATCCCAAATCACTTCTGAAAAGGCAAGACTGCCAAAAACAAACCCCACTAACTCAACAAGGACCGGATCGGCATTTTCATCTAGCTGATTTTCATCGCCTTATGGCTGTACCGAGGCTGGCAGAAGTGGAGTAGACAAAACTGCTGCTAGTTTTTTTGTCTTTGTTCTTTTTTGCTTTGTTTTATATTTTGGCGAACAGCACTGAGTTCATAAAGAGAAGGCAAGATTTGGCCTTTAACTTTTCTATTTGTTCATTAGAATACTATTATTCTACAGTTTCTAGTAACATGAAAAATATAAAATTTTGGTTTATTTCTCTGTACATGAATCAAGACCAACAAGAATACGTTTGAATCTGTTGCTTTAAACATAACTTATGCTTCTTTAAAAACTGTGCTACTAACTTGTTTTAGGTGGTGTTCATTTAATAAGATGATTTCCATGGAGGAATTTTTTCCTGTCCTCCACTTTTCCCACCTAAATTTCAATACAACTATCAGTACAAAGTAGCCTGTTCAAATCCCAGCAAGTAAGCAGAAAAATATACGATGAATCCACCCTGAAAGACTGAAGGCTGGAAGTAGCTGATGTTGCTGGCCATTCAAATGAAATTTTGTAAATATGTCGTCTCTTCACCTCTCAAACCATCTTTCCATCCAAATTAACCCTGCAGATCCTCATACCTAGCCTGTTTCCCATTTCCCCACCATGGTTTGGGCCACGATGCATGCAGCCTCCAGCTGTCTGCCTTTCTTTGCCCATTACCACGGACACTGTGTTCTTCACACATTGCCCCACGCCTTGCTCATAATCACTCCTTCAACCTAGAGGCTCCCATCTGCCCCACACCTCCATTAGCAGCTGCATGACCTCATTCACAAAGGCCACGTAAGAAGGAGGCTCTACAGGGCTCAGTACATGCTACCCCAAAATATGGTCTTTGCGAAAACAGGAGAAGGAAGGGATCATTCTGTGAACTTCTCCTACCCTTTTCCCTGGAAGCAGATCAGAAGAGCTTCCAAGAGGTGGACTCCCTGCAGCTGGTGGAAAGAAGACTTCTTTCATGTCATAGCATGCCCCGAAGTGCATGCACTGAAAAACCTGATACCCAGTGTAGCAACATTTAGAAGCGGGACTCTAAGATGTGCGCAGTTCCGGACAGGCTCTCATGAATGGATTAATGCCACTATGGCAGGAGAGGGCTGGTATTGTAAATGCAGGGTCCTGACCAAGTGGATGAGTACAGCCCTACTCTGAGTTTGACTTCCCTCTCCCGCTATCCTGTGTCATCTCCCTGTGTGATGCCGTCCCTCTGGGAATGACGGGGCACAGAAGCCCTGACCAGATGCAGCCTCTTCATCTTGGATTTCCAGGCCCCCAGAACCACGAGACAAATTTCTCAAAATCACAAATTAGTGTGTAGAATTAGCAGGAAACAGAGAAAGACATCTCTGAAGACACAAGGACACAGAGCGGAATCTGAGCAAATAGGCCTAGTTAAATTCCCCTCATTCATTACTATTGGCTCCCACTCCTGGATCAATCTTACATCCCCGGGACTCCTTTCATCAAATTAGCACAAAAGCATCCCCTCTGCTGGTCTTTTACTTGGATCATCATTTCTCTCTGAAAGCTCCCTTGCTAGGGAAAACTTTATTAACTAAATGTGTATGCTCTTCTCTTTTGAATCTATCTTTTATTTTAGGGGCCTCGCTCATGATTCTAAAATGGGAAAAAAGGATTTTTTTTCTCTCTTCTTCACACCATTTCCCTCTTAGCTTCACCCACTAAAACCAATGCACCGGCACATTCCCCACTTATAGTACAATGAAACACCCCAGGCCATCTTTCATCTCCAGAGATGTAGCGATGGCCTCTGAAATGTCCTCTCACCTCTGAAACCTTCTGTATCCCACTGTAGTCGCATATGGGGGTACAGCCACACCTCGGGCCTCATTATAATTCAAAACATCCTTCAGTCTAAAATCGCTAATTTGGAGGAATCTTTCACTGGCTGGAATCTTCAAACTTTACTCTCCTTTCTTTAATTTGAATAAAGCCCCATCTTTACCTCCATCATTTTGATACCAATCCCTACAATATCTTTGAGGATGTATTTGGCATGGGGTTAGCCCATGTCAAACACAGTACCATTAATACTCTTGAATTTTACATTTGCTTGGCCTTCAACTAAATCTACCATCTTTTAATTCTAAAGCTGCTGAGCAATGATGGAGTCACAAACTGCAAATCCTTGCCAATTAACCTCAGCTGCACTCTGTAGCAATGTAGCTATCTTTATGCATCTCTCAGTGACTCCTGATTAACCCCAGTGGCAATTCCAAACATTGCCCATTCTGCCGAGCAGTTAACCCTATCCAGTTCTCCCTCTCCCTTTCAGCAATTACATGAACTCTTAATGATATGTAAAATTCATCATTATCACTACAATTTAAAGAAGGATTATCATTGGTATACCCATTATAGAATACAGTCCAGAATTTTGTTAAAAATTAAAAACAGAGCTACCAAATGATCTGGCAATCTGACTTCCAGGTGCCTATCCAAGAAAACAAAACCACTCTCTCAAAGAGATATTTGAACTCATCTGTTTATTGAAGCATTATTCACAGTGGTGAATAATGATTGATACCACATATGGAATCAATCTAAGTATTCTACAACAGATGAGTGGCTAAAGAAATGTCACATTCACATGTACACCCACAGACGTTCACACACACACACACACACACACACAGACACGCACACAGAGAGAATATTATTCAGCCTTTGAAGAGAAGGAAATTCTGCCATTTGCAATAACAGATGAACCTAGAGGACATAGTAAGTGAAATGACAAGATATAGAAAGCTCTCATTGCATGATCTTGTTTATATGTGAGATCTAAAAAGGCAAATGTCAAGCTCACAGCAAAAGAAAGAAGAGTGATGATTACCAGGCTCTGAGTATACAGCTTTAAAACTGGAAAAACACTTCAACTTTCAATTATAAAATGAATAAATTCTGGAGACATTGTGTACAGCATGGTGGCTCTGGTTAACAATGTATTACATATCTGAAATTTGTTAAGATCGAGCTAAAAAAAAGAGACTTTTATGTATCCTAACAGCATTATAAAAATGTTTCTAATTTGAATTGAATTTCAGTTGTTTACAACGATTTTAAAGAAGATCTAATTAGGATAATTTTCACTATGAAATTAAATAACCATAAACTCGTATTCTAATAAGAAAGAATTTTAAGATATGATCATTTTAATGTAAAATGAAGCTGTTTTAAATATAATCTCTGAATTTAAAGTAGTGTACAAGGAACACGAAAAAAAATTAACCACTATTTTGATCTATAAGCTTCATTATTCTAAAATACATTACATAATTCTTTTCAATTTCTTTACATAGACGACTTTTCTCTCCTTCATTATATCTCTGTAGCTCTAGTGCCTGGCAAAATGCTTATGCTGTAGTTTGAATGTGTCCCCTCAATGTTCACGTGCTGGATATTTAATCCCTAATGCAGTAGTATTGACAGATCTGACCTTTATGCGCGATCAGACTGTGAGAGAGTTTGTTATCATGGGAGTAAGTTCCTGTTAAATAGGTGAGTTTGCCTGCCTTCCCTCTCTTGCAAGTGCAAGGTCTCTTGCCCTTTTGCTCTCTGCCATGGGATGACACAAAAAAAAGTCCCCTTCTACACAAGGGCCCCTCATCCTTGGGGCCTCGGCCTGGCAGGGCTGGAGAACCAAAGGCCAAATATCTATCTGTGGATGATAAACAACACTAACCATAATACTGTGTTTCAGTAGCACATAAGAGGCCAGAGAGTCTGGCTGCTGAATGTTCCCTAAAGGTCCACATGCTAAAGGATTGACCCCCAGGCTGGTGTTAGGGGAATGGGGTATAACCTGTAGGAGGCAGTGATCTTTACATCACTTGGGAGTGCCCTTGAAAACGAGTGTGGGATCTGGCCCCTTCCTCCTTCTCTTTGATTTCTGACTCATGTTGTAAGGAGTTTTGCTCTCCGTGTGTCCCTACCACACTGTAATGCTCTTGTGAAACACCCAAAACAGGAAGTTGCAGAGATTTCATCTACTGTATTAGTCAGCTCTTCGTCACTGGGTCATAATACTCAACACCCTCAATTTAAAGGAGGAGTTTATCTGACTTGGTTTCAAAGGATTCAGTCCATGGTTGGCTGGCTCTAAGGCGGGAACATTATGGTTGCAGGGCTTGGTGGAAGCAGAGCAAGGAACAGCGCCAGAGAGGAAGGGGCCAGGGACCAGTATAAACCCCAAAGTCATTCCTCCAGGGCCCACCCAGACATACCCAGAAGTGTGCTTTACTAATCTTTCAGGCAGCTCCCAAGCCAGCCAGGTTGAGATGTTTCTGGCTGTTCCCCAAAGTCAAAAGGACCAAAAAGGTAAACATGTTGAATCAATTCAGGACATCAGGGTAGCCACAACAGTGCAACTAAACACGCTCACGAGAGAGGACTTCTAGAACTACTTTAATGAGTGGCAAGAATAACAGGGTAAGTGTGTTCAAAATGAGGGGAGTAATTTGTGGGGATTAATGGGAATGTGTCTTTTACTGTAATAATTTTTAGAAATAAATTTAAACATTCACCATATTTTCCAATCACACCTTTAGAATGGTGAGAGAAAATAAGAGGTAAAACGTAATTTCCTAAAGAAATTACTTCACTCAATTTCCTCACATAAATGTTTTATTAAGAATACCTTAAATATCTTCACAAAGCATGATAGCTAATTCATACACCATTAGTCTTCCTACATTTAAACACAAACGACTGCCACACATAATAAACTGATTTGTTGGTGAAACATTTTTGGAGCTCTACAGTTTGTAGGATTTGAAATAAAGTTTATAAACTGCAGAAAGTTTTTAACAATAGAGGCACTGAGATAAAGTTGATAAAGGGCCTCTTAGAAGAAAGAGATCAAGTCAGTGATATGACTGGAGAATTTTCTTAACCAAAAATAAAGAAATGCAAACATCAAGATCACCAGGGCTTATTACTGCCATACTAAACAAATAACCTCATATTCGAGCTCATTTTCTAAGGCACACATTAAATGAGTTTAGGGAATACTGGGTAAAAGATGGATGAATCATAAATACAGCTTACATGAAAGAAGAGAGCAAAAAAATTCAACACATGTGTATTTAGAAAAAGAAATCCTGGAAGGCATTTACTTTTATTTGTACAATTTAATATGAGAGTATGTCTTTCAAGGATTTAGCTTATGTATATTTCTAGTTATTTCATAAAAAAATTGTGGGTCAGAGACTAGGAAGTAGCTCAGTTTAGAATGCTGGCTTAGTATGTGTAAGGATCTGTGTTCAATTCCAAGCTCAAAAGAAAGAAAAAAAAAAAAGCTTTAGGGTCAAATGGAGAAAACAGTGTTTAGGCCGCTGCTAAGATCTCTCCTCAGATGCAAGGAAGGGCACAGGAACTCCGGAAGCGTGTCTTGGAAAAGAAACTCATCCCGGGACATTGCAGGGCCTGCTGTAATCGGATAACCACAACTTGGCAGGGGCTACGGAGCAAGATGAGTTTGGGGGCAACATACAGATTTTATTTACAATTGGAAGTTGGAGAGCAGAATTCTTGTCTGTGCAGTGACCGTCCAGCATGCTCCCACTGGCCAAAGGAGTCAAAGACGTCTCGATTTCAAATTGTTTGGGTGTGTTATAAAAACCATTAGGAATTACTACATTTAAGAACAAGGAAAACAGTAATTTTATAAAAACAATGTATTTACTTTATGACATTTCTATTCTGAAATTAGTTCTTTATAATCAGCTTCTTAAATCTCCAGCTATTATTGTGGTAGGAGTAGGGCGTGGGTAAGTCTGACTGGCAAGGGAGCATGACCTAGAAGAGTGGCTTGGACCTGACCTCGGCCCGTGGAGTGACCTGGACTTGACATCAACCTTGTGGGAGTGGCCTGGACCTGAACTCAGCCTGAGGCATCAATTTCAAGCACTGCCCCTCTTACTCAGACAGTAGGGGTTCTCATGGGAACTCCATTCTATAAATAGAAGTGACACCAGAAGCAAGCACTCTTCTATTCTAAGGCGCCGCCAAGGAAAGCACTCTCCCTTTTCCCTCTCATGAGAAGAAGGTGTCTACACACCCAGTGCCAAGGCTATCATGCCTTTTCATGGTAACCCACATCGCGCCTAAGAAGCGCAGAAAACACATTTTGATGTTTCTATTGTTATGCTCAACTCTCTTTTTCTTCTTTTCCCTATAATTTTAAATAAAACTTTAGAACTACTTTTTGGTGCCCTCGTTCAATTCTTTGTTCAAGGAGGGGAAGAACCCAGGAATATCAGAACCTACCCCATAACATTATCATGTAAATATTAATATTCTATTACTTCTCAATCCAAATTCCTTATAAGATCTGGGAAGTTCTACACAACCAGATACCTGCCTTTCTCTTTAATCCTCTGTCCTCACATAATCCCTTCTGTAGACACAAGAATAGAGCCCTGTTCCCAGAAGAGCCCCGAACCAGCTTTACACTCTGTTGCTGCCATCTTTAAATTCTAGTAACTTTTTAAAAATGGGCCCTACTTTCTCATTTTGCACTTCAAATTATGTCACCGATGCCACCAACTGTGTCCCCCTTGTGGGACAGAGTCTCTCTTCTTTCTGTTCTTCCATCACACTGCCCATCTTCCCTCCTTTCCCACCTCCAAACTGCTGTGGGTGGTGCTTCCTCTTTCTGAACCGAACTGGCTTTCCACTCCTCTCAACCTTCACTTTCATCTCAAAGGTCAGCCTCTCAGACAGATTTTCCTGATTTCTTTATCTAAAGTGCTTCCTCTAATCACTCTCTCTCATTACCCATTGTTTAAAGGCACCTCCTACAATCTATAAGCATCTCATTTCTTTGTCTCCTTGTTCACCCTCAGGCATCCCCTCTGCCTAAATGGGAAGAAGCAGGAGAGTGAGGAATCTTGTCTTTCTGGGCAGGACACTAAGTTACCAGAGCTGAGACTAGAGACTGAGATTCTCTCCTTGAACAAACTCGAGTCAGACTCCTCCTGAAGCCTCTTCTCAACTGAAGCCTTGACTTATGAAAACTGTAGAGTTCCTGCAGGAATTATTTCATCCCACTCCTCCTAACCACACCCTCAACTAAAAGATGTAAGCATAAACATAGTTTCTGACAGCGCAAGCCTACATCCTTAGGATGACTACAGTCCCCTCTGAAAGCACCTGTCAGAAAGGAAACAAACAACGACAAAAAAGAAACAAACAAAAATATCTAAGCTGCCAAAAGAATTCACTATGTTTCAGCAAAGAGGAGAAGATGGTCCCCGATTGCTCCAAGAGCATCTACTAAAAAGAGTTCTCTGTTTTGAATCTTTCTCCTATCCCTGTAAGAGGTACACAAGTCACCTACAGCCTAGGGGTATCTTTCTTGAGGACCTGAGAGTCATTCTTTTGAAATGAAAGGACAGGCCTCTGTCCCGGGCTTCATCTAAGGGCAGAACCTAACTCACCAGCATCCAGCCAGCAGGCACTCAGGCTGATCACTGCTTTGCTTTTTTTCACTTCTTGGGCTGCGCCGCTCTGGCTGTGTGTCACCCTCTCTACTCCTTCATTCTCCCATTAACACACCCAGTCACCTCTGCACAAATCCAAGTGCACTCACACACACACGCACGTGTGCACCCACACAGACACACGCACACACAGATATAAGAGTACTCTTATATCTGATTAAAATCTGGCCTTACTACTTCAGTTTCTTGATAAAACCACAAGGTGAGGTGTGAAGACTAATTTTAGTGAATAAATAAATTACTAAGACTACTAGGTGGTAATAATTACTAATTACTATTAGGAATTACCTAATAGTAATAAATGATGCTTTAAATTTTCTTAGAGGGAATTTTCTTTTTGGCTAAAGTGAAGGATCATGAGTATTTCATCCATTATAATTTCGTAACATTTTCTAGCAATTTCTGCTATCCACAAAGTCCCTCTCTATTTGAAGTAAGATACTAAAAATGGCAGAATTATGTGTATATTTTATAAGTACTGCTGCCTTTCTGTAAAATTTATGGTCCAAAAAGTAACTTAATTCCCTAAACCAAAGAAAATGTACAACTGTATGAATAAATTTTGGCACAATTTGGAAGGTAAATTATAGCTACTGACAGAATATGAGGATAATTTCAGGAAAAAAATGGCTTTAGATCAAAGGAACAACAATAACCACAATGCAATGCTAGTGGGTAACAGTAACAAAATGGAATCATAATGTAAGGTAAGACAGATCTCTTTTGGAAAATAACTTGGCACCAAGTATTTTGGCCATAAAAATATTCATATTCATTATCTCAGATCACCTACTTCTAGGGCCTTATTAAATAGAAATGCAATTTACATAATATATAGAAAGTTCTGTCTCCATAAAGATATTTGTAAGTGGCATTTTATAATATGAGGAAACTGAAAATAAACAAATGTCCAAATTTAAGGGATCGGTTAGGCAAATTATAGTAATTCACTCAATTTAATATTTCCTAACAAAGAAAAATTATGCTGCACGACACGATGGGCATCAGCTACTGTATACGATGTTGAGTGAAAAAAATCGGGATCAAAAATACGTAAGTATAAAAGTAAGAACAAAATCAAGCACAGAAAAACATTAGGGAATGGTTTATTCAGGAGCAGCATCTATGAGTATACTTAATTTTTTCATTTTCTACCTTTTGCTAATGTAATATAATATTTAATTATGGAAGCATTTTCAGTATGCCTAAAAGAACGTTGTTTTTCATCACATAGCTTCATTTTCAGTGTAGATAAGTGTGAATCCTTAAAGGAGGACTTCTAAAAATGTTAAATTTAAAATCAAAACAGATATAAAAAAGTTAACGAATTAATTTTTTTCTAAAAGAAGTATAATCTTACTCCATTAATTCATCTTAGTAGATATACTTACAGGAAACAAAACAATAGGATTAAGCAATTTTGAAAGAGGCTTTAAAAAAAAAGGTTAAGTGAATAAAATGAATAAAATTTTAGACACTAGTTAATTGAAAAGTAAATATATTTTTAAAAACTCAGTACTCACAGGTATACAATATTCCACCATTGGGTAATGTAACTTGTGACCTTTTGCTGTTCGACCCGAAAAAAAGCAACTCTGGCAGACGTCATAGTTAAAATGCTTTAGGCTCCGATATCTACAGAGAAGAAAATTTATTGGCTTGCATTCCTATTAATTAGTCCAAATCAATTTTGGGGCGTATGGAATTTCATTCATCCAAATCACCAAGGAAATAAAAGTTGGATTTGTCATATATATGGAATTTGCTTAGTACTTCAGGTTCAAATTAGGACAGAGAAAAGCACCTCTCCAGTAGAAAATGAAAGGACATTCTTGGAGTTTCAACCTCTGAAAACATGTTTCCATCTATTTAGACATGATGAGAAGACAAATACCCATGTCAGAAGATTTCCTCCAACGTTTGAATATAAATAGAAAATGAGAGCTAACAAAAGAGCTGTGGTAATTAGGCTGACACATCAAATTTTAAAATATCAATTAAACCATCAAGAAATGGGTCTTAACATTTCTTCACAAAGGCATTATTTTTTAGAATGAGCATTTTTATACTGGTTTAAACTACTCATTCTGAAGAAGGAAAAACTAAAAAGCAAGAAATACCCTGTAACGAAGAGCAAATGAAGTAAAACCTCGATGCCTGTATTCCTGAAACAGTGTTTTTAAGTCTTTTGCCTAAAAATTACACTGTCCACTGACTTCCCTGTGCAGTCTTGTCTAGAGGGTTGAAACTCTAGCTACTAAATTTGTATGGATCTGAGTGAAAAACATCTCCCAAATCTTTCATTTTGGTTGAATGGCTGGTGGAACTAAAGACATAAATTATATCCATACTGCCAGAAAAAAATTAAACGATAGCATTGAAAATGGAAACAAAATGTAAAGGTTACATGAGGTTAATATTATAAAGTCGTAAGTGCTGAGTAGGTTCTAAAGGACTTGCAAAAGCACTTTTGCAAATTGATCTGAAGGAACTCAGTCTGTCTACAATGTAGGCAGCTTACTCTGACAAGCAACTACATGGTTTGAAACATCACCAATATTAACAGTAAGTCTGGACCTATCAGCATGCTGTGACAGGCACAGCAGACATTTCCTCTTCCGAATGGAGCTGTGTTTATTGCTGACAGCCATTCTCTTCCTTCATTGGTAAGAAACTCCAATACTGTTAGCACATTTTAGCAATGCAGTCTGCTAAGGATGCTTCTCAGTCTCTCTTGCTGACAGCAGTAACCAGTGCAATACACGTTGAAGTCACTGAATAGGGTTTCTAGTTGGGATCTCAAGGGATTGACTCAATTGCGAAGAAGAATGCTGCTTCTTCCTCCTAGCTGGAAATGGACCGACATCTAGAAAAGTCACCATTAGGGTGAAGTGACATTGAAAAAGGGAAGTCACATTTTAGGGCAGATAGAGAGCTTATAAAGACAGGACGAGGGATCTGGGGAACGATGGAACAATAAATCTTCGACTGCCTACCTTTACATGAAAGGAAACTAAACCTCTAATTTATTTATGCTACTATTAAGCAGTTGTACGTGATTCTATTTGAAACAAATTTCAGCTTAGCAAACATCTTGTAGATCTGATATTTCATTAAAACTTAATTTAAAAGTAATTAGTGAAAAATTCCAGCAGTATTTACAAAACTTCTGAGAAAATATACATAGTATCTTCACTCAGAGAGACATATGCACACACGATATTTAAATACCACCTCTTGTTGACTAAATTTAATTCCAAAGACCTCGGAATATCCAATAAATTTCATCAAGAGTACATGATTATAATGTCATGCAATTTTCCTACATGAACATTTCTCTGACCTAGGTGAAGAGAAATTCATAAAAATCTCTGACTCTGAGCCAAAGGAGAATGCATAATAATGTGATAATGATAGCAATAATAAGATAAATTAACTCAGTGATTATAAGAAAGCATGCCATTATTGCACAGATGGAAGAGAAGGAGCATCCCATGTAGTTAGGAGGAAAAGCCCAAACAGGGAATAAATGGGGTGGGATGATGAACACACACGGAGATGACACCGACAGAACCCAAAACTGTCCACACCAGCAGCGGCGGAACATCTCACCTGAATCCCACAATGGGGCACTCTTTGCAGATGTTGCATTTGGCCTGATGTTTCGCAGTCTCTGCTGCTGCTACTCGATGCAGAACTGGCAGCCAAACCATGGACTGCGGTTCCAAACGCATCCAGTCTATAAACTCTTTCACGCTTATCTCTGGCTTGTTGTTATTCTGGTAAAGAAACGAATATATTAAAAGTGAAGAACATTTCTTCATTTCAGCAGCACCAAGTGTTGTTGCTTCATAATCTTCTGGATATTCATGCAGAATTAAGAGAAAAGTTATGTAACTCTTTGCAGGCCAGTGAAGTCACAAAAGCTTTAAGGCTGTTCTAGACAAGAAAATTCCATTATTTAAAAATACAAGAAGCAGAAATTGTTATACAGTGAGAAGAAAAAAAAAATCCAATATCTTACTCAGATTTTGAAAAACCAAAGCCAAAACCAAAGTCATGCAATTCTAGGTAATCTTTTCAAAGAAATAATTCTATAAAACTCATGTATAGAATTATCTTATATAATGTTATGGTTTGGGTCAAAAGAGTCCCTCAAGAGACTCAGAGGTTGGAATTAGGGATGTGATTAGATCATGGGACATTAACCTCATCAATGGATTAATGTACTGATGAGTTCATGGCTGAATGTGCTATACAGTGGTGGGCCTGACAGGAGGCAGATGGTTGCTGGGGGTGTAACCAGAAGGGCAAATTAATGTCCTCAGTGTCTTCCTCTCTCTTTGGCTCTCTCCCTGTGCTCCACTTCCTGGCTGCCATGAGGTGAGCAATCTCCCCAACACCACACCCTTTCACGATACTGTTTGTTTTGGAGCCAGCTAACCATGAATCAAAGCCTCTAAAGGCCTGTGCCAAAAAAAACTTCTTTCTCCATCAAGTTGTGTATGTTCAGTGCTTTGTCAAAGCAACAAAAAGCTGACTAACACAAATGGGAAGAATCTGTGAAGACTACTGATAAGCTCACAAATTTGAAGACCGTGAGAAATGCTAACCAGGGCTGTTATTTCTTGTGTCCCAATCTAGTCTTGTCAAATCCTCACATTGGAGGCGTACTGCCAAAAATGCATTTTGTGGAATTTCCAAGTTTATTATGACAAAGTGTATAAAACTTCTCAGTCCATCTTCAAATCCTAATACTAAGAAATGTTTATATGTGCAAAGTTTTATTTCACCAACGTTATCTCCTGCTGTTGTTAAGGTCATTCTGTGAACGAACATACATAACTACAAATCATGTTTAGAAGACTCATTTGGTATTTTTAAATTTCTAAAGTAATGGAAAGAATCGTTACAAAATGTAATAACCCATGACACTGATTCTTCTCAAAGAAAGTGTTAGCATTGTTTTTTTCTCAGCAGTGATAAATCACTGGCTCTACTTTGGCACAATACCTGTGGGCTTGTACTTTATGCATATGTATGACATCGGTAACATTTCTAAAGTGTTTTTATACACAGTAAGCACTAAAAAGAAACAAAATTGCTTTTCCAGGTGAAAATCAGTAAATCTGATCAATACAAAACTTAGGGCATCATTTTCCATTTGGACATATATTTCAAAGAAGAGAATGATGTTTTAATAATACTTTTTTAATTTATATTTTTAAAATTCTTGCCTACAAAGAACATCAGGGCAGTTTATTTGCCTATTTAGCAAATACCGACTAAAGTAACTGCTATGTCCAAAGTATTATGAATGGAGATATGTGATAGTCCGAGTGTCTATGTCCCTCTGAACCGATATTTTGACAATTAACCCCAAGGAGATGGTATTGGGAAATGTGGCCTTGGCGGGTGACTAGATCACAAGAATGAAATCCTCAGAAATGGGATTATTGCCCTATGAAAAGAATCTGAAGAGCACTCATTTACCCATTCCACCAAGCAAAGATACACTACGGAAATACTATCTATAAGCCAGAAAGCAGGTCTTTGCCAGACACCAAATCTGCTCCCAAATGGAGAAGTAAAGTTCTGTAGTTTATAGCCAACCAGTTTATGGTACTTTGTTAGAGCAGCCTGAGTGGACTAAGACAGGCTACAACAGTAAAAGGCAGACCCAGTTCTTATCTTCGTGGAGCTTGTGTACATTCAGAAAAAGCAAGCCCTGAACAACTCATCGTGCAGCTTGGAACACAGCTTTAACGGTAATGAGCATGAGAAGGCAGAGGTAGAAAATGGGAAGGCGAACCTCATGAGGAAACACATCTGCAGAGGGCAGAGAAGGCTTTTCAGAGGATTTGAAAATTAAGCTGCCCCCGGAAGATAGAACACGATGAGCGAGGAGAAAGGAGCTCACCTGTGGAAGAGATGTAGGCGCATCCTAAACAGAGGGACATGCCCACGGGCCCGCAGGCAGGAAGCAAGTAAATACACCAACTCGGACAGGAAACAGAGAGCAAGGGACGAGTGGCAAGGTGAGGACAGGGCAAAGGGAGGGCCAAGCACTATGATCCAATTTGCACAGTGTCACGCACGCAAAACAGGATCTTTGCTGGTGTAACTGTTCTTTGAATCAAATGCGCCTTCAGAAATGAACTCACTGGGATGATTCTCAAAGTCTTCTGCATTTGGCTGCACAACCCTTCCCCAACACACGCTGTGTACCAGTGGTCCTTCTCTTTACCTGCTGAAAGCAGCTGCGAACACTGGGCTCAATGTTACTGCCTCCAAAAGCTGCCACTTCCCCCAGCTGCCGAGGAATCTGGATGGCATCGTGGAGTAACAGGCCGAGCTGCCGCTGGTCGCACATCTCCGTAGGCCCCGCCACCTCATTGAAGAGATCTACAGGAGGGAACAGCAAGAGGTAAACGTCATCTGTCCAAAGCATTCTTCTACCTCAAGCACATGGACTGAACTATGTAGATTCAAAGGAAAAAATTCGCAAGAAACCTAAATCATAAAGAGCAAAATAAGACAGATAGTAGGAAATAGGGAGATAGATCTTTTGCAAATGGGTAGAGGACCAAGAGATGGAGGGAAGGGGAAGGAGAGGGAGGGGAAGGAAAGAAAGGAGAAATAAAAAGAATGACAATGTGTTACATGCTCAGACCAGCTCCCCACCGTGAATGTAATGATATGTACTGCAAACACACACCAATAAAAATCAAAACTTTTTAAAAAAGAAAATGAAAAAGAAAAAATTCAGGGGAATATGAATCTAATTAATTGTTCTCCTGAAGTGTAAGGAACTTAATGTTCTGTGTGTCCTTAGTAGCAAACTTGCTAATCATATGTCTCTTAAAATAATGTATGTCAAAATACAAAAATTGATTAATTAATACAAATTTACCTTTTAAATAGTGCAAGAAATACACATGGGTTAATTTTATGATCTCAATAAGGCTTTCCCTTGAGAAGGAGAATGAGCCAAGGCAAAGCTTCCCTCCTGAGTTTTCAAAGTAATAAATGTGCCTTAAATAGCAAACCTTTAAATTTTGATGATTTGCTCACCAAGTTCTTTTTTCACTCCCAAATTCAATATTCTGTTAAATATATACTTTAGCTACTTTTAAAGATTTCTGTGCTGAAGTTTATTTTATATAGGAAACACTAAAAAGTATAAGGAGGTGTACTTTTCCTTCTTAGCGCCAGTCTCTCATTCCTTACTAACTGTCAAAATTAATTTTGTTTTACTTCGTGTAATGAAATAGATTTTTCAGATAGAATAGTCTTAAAAATTTGTGCATCCTTTCACTTTCTTCAGCTTTTCCATTCATTAACAAAGCACGACAACACTGATCTGTTTTCTAACCTTTTTAAAACAATAAAATTAAAACCTTTTTCCAGCACTGGCTAATCTATTCACTACTGCAATGCTTTTTGTTTATTTATTTTTGGGGGAGTGCTGGGGATCGATCTCAGGGTCTTGCGCTTGCTAAGCAAGCGCGCTACCACTTGAGATAAATTTCCAACCCCTTATTACAATGTTTTGAAGGTTATGTTTTCTACAGTATTCCCCAAAGTAAAACTAATTCATTAAGACATGTTTTTTTCTGGAAGAGAGAAATTTCAAATAGAATTTCATTATAGAAATTAAAACTTTTTACAAAGAATTCTCAAGTTCTACAAATTCATAAGCACTCTAAATTTAAATGCCCTTCATGAGATATATTCCAAGAATGTAAGAAAGGGAAGTAACTATTTATAGATTCTAAAAAATTCCTTTCACATAATACCTAATAAATAAATATCAGATCAAATATATAATTGTCTTTGAAGGGGAATAATGCTAGGTCTAACATTGTCAACAGTGAATTTTCCAACAGCCAAACCAAACTCAGCGTTATTGACATGGTAATTATAACGAAGTATGGCTTTAATTATAAGCATACATAGGAAAAGCGAATTCGAGTAAGATAAATTTAATTTTTATTATCATTTTTTCACTTAGATTTGCTAAAAGCTCTACTTGTTTCTTTTCATTACTTAAAAATAAGACTACCACAGCCCAAAAATATTTATCCGTGATTTTTTGGTGCTTAATTTAAACCTGTTTCTAGGAGGAGATTTTTTTGAGCAAATTCCAAGTTGATGCATACTGTAATCTTTACAGAGAAGTACACATTTTCAGCAATATCAACCATGCCCATCTTTCCCCTTTTGGGGCAGAAAGCAATGCCTCATGCCACAACGAAGGGAGACTTACACCATGAGATGTAAAAAGTGCTCTTAAACATTAGGACATACTTCTAAATTCTTACAAAAGTTTCCAGATTTCACATCATAGTCAGATACTAATAGCAGTGTCAGGATGTGGGGATGATAGGTCATGAGAAGAAAGTCACAATCTAAAACTCAAATCCCAATAAACGAGGTTGGAAGAAAAGTACATCCTCATTCAAAATGATGCTTTGTAAATGTGCTTTTGGTGTGGGCAGGAAGCCACTCTGCTGCAAGCAAGGGGAAGGCAAAGGGACTACTGGAACTTAATCGAGAGATATTCTCAGGAAGGAGGATGTAAAGCATTGACTTTGACCGTTACAAAACTCAGTCTTCCAATGGATACCAACTGACCTCAAAAGGCCTCTACCACTGAACTGGCAGAGCAAATGATCTTGAATGTTAATTCTAACAAAGAAAAAAATAATGAAGAAATGTTCTTATATCACTAGGGACATTACAACTAGAATCAGAGTTGCTAAGAACCTCAATGAAAAAGAAAAAACAAAACCTCAAAACATTTCCAGAGTCTCAATATCCCAATAAATATTTAGATTAATGACGTCAGCCCAAGAGATTTCTTAATTAAATCTTAAAAGGCCACACATCATGAATTAAATTAAATAGCAGAGATTTCCAGTGGAGGGGCTTTCATTTCCCCTGCCAAAATCTGAATATTTGATGCTGAATAATAGAAAACGGAAGCTTTGAGCTTGAATTCACGCTCGTTTCAAAGCACGTTCAGCACCATGATGTAACTGTTTCTTCACAGAACCCTGTTTCAGGAGCGCATGAGAATACCAAATCATAGATTAAAAAAAAAAAAGGCTTTTCTAGTTTTGGAACATTGATGCTTTCATTAACGATGAGATTAATGATGATCTCTCAATCATTATAGAAATAATCACTTTTTAGCTTTGGAAATTATATCTTTTCATGATTATGATGTTGAAGAAAGACTAACTTCTGGATAAAATGCCACAACACAAAAGCTCTATCTAAAGGCTTTTCTTTAATGATTACTAAGCCATCACTCCAACGACGTTCCTCACTTCCAGATCCTACAATCAACTTTCCTTTTCATATAAATTTTTATCTCTTTTTACTGACATTCTTCTCCAGCTATGCATAAAAAGCAAGCCACCTCTTCTAGACATCAAATTCAAAATCAAATAACCTATTTTCAGGGACCCCAGAAAATGAAAGTTTTTAAAATGTATATGTATTCCCGTAAGATACAAAATGTAGCTATGTTTTTAGGGCCTATATTCAAGTACTCTCATTTGCTGTTGTTATTGCTATTGTTTGGTTTGGTTTTTGTCTTTTTGGGCTTTGTGTTTGTTTCCTTGGTTCTGGGGATAGAATCCAGGCCCCTGGTGCACTACCCATCACTGCTTTACCACTGACATCCATCTCTAGCCCCATCTCTCGTTTTTAGATATCTCTCCATGAAATACCCTGCACCCTCTTCCCAATGCATAGATTTATCTGTACAGAATATACATGGCAGGATCAAGTTGCTCATACTCTATGGAAAAAAGGGATCAAAAGAGATAGCACTTAAAAGCTTGGACACAGAGCAACAATTGTTACCATTCATTCAACAACTACTACTTCTAGGAAACTGTAACATGTACTATCTCTAATTGCTTTCTAAGAAGGAATTATTAGCTTCATTTTTCAGTTGAATTAAATTCATTAAATTTGAGTTTCCTGAGCTGCAGGAGAGGTGTGAGATGTAACCTCTCGGCTGTATTCAAAGGGATCAAATAACCTGCCCAACGATGCTCAGCCACTAAGTGACAAGAGATTTAAAGGCAAGTCTCCTGGATTCTGAGAGTACGCTCTTTCCAACAAAATGATGTCTTTCATTAACTGATAGCTGGTGTCACTGCTGATTTATTTGGTGACTATAAACAAACATAATATAAACATTCATTTTATTTTGTCACGACTACACAATATAATTATTTAGAATTATTGTTGGATTATGTCCGTAAAAGTCTAGTCCATCGTAACTTTTTTTTTAAGCACTGGGTATACACAGTAGAAAAAACTTGGGCTTTCGAGTCAGAAAAATCTACAACATAGTTCTACAACTTCCTGGGCTCTGCAGCCTTTGACTACATTTTTAACCTATTTCAGTATTATTTTTTCAGCTGGAAAACAGAAACCATTATGCTTGCATTTTACAGAGATTATTCTAAAAATTAAATGAGATAAAAGTTTGTAGTTGGTTTTCACTCTATCAAGGTACTGCACCTTGTGGTTGTATAAGCACCTTTTCATTTCACAAAAATCCAAACTTCTCTGCACTGTCACTTTTAGTCCAAACCTGATGCACACATAGTAAGGAGTTTAAAAATGGGAGCCATTGTTACTAGAAAATCATATAAAGTAAGTTCCCAATCAACTGTTACAACAAGTATTGTTACTAAAAACACTGTTGGTATATGAAAAGTCTTACATACATCTGTATTTTTCTTCTAAGAGGCCTTTAGAGAGAGACATCAGTCCAATCTTCAGACTCTGCACTCTAATTTTTCCAGTCCGACCCCTGAAATGATAAGAGTCTCACAGGGTTAGATGCATTTAAAACTATGTGAGGAAAAAAAAAAGAACTATATGAGTATACTAATTCAGAGTCTCTATTTTTTTGAGAGTACATCATTTGAAAAATTGTATTTTAAACATGTTTTCCACTCATTTTTAAGAATTAATATTAAGCTGCTATTAAAACTTCATGACGTATTTTGACAGTGGTTTGATCGAAGCTGGATAAATACATAACTCTATGTCTATGTCACTTTATATACAACACATAAACTAAGAACAAATGAAAGCAAAATGAAAACAGTAGCTATAAAGTTAAAAAGATTTCAGCATGAATTAAAATTTGCTAATAATTCTAAACACAAGAACTTAAAAAATGGCTAAAGCTACCAAAATATGCATATAACAATACAGCAATAACAGGCTACGTTACTGATATATCTACAAACAAATGTAAGAAAACAGATTAGAAAACTGACTATATACTGAAGACTTTGAACTTGATGAATACTTAAAAACTAATGGATGGACCTGGAAAATATAATGTTGAGTGACATAAACCAGTCTCACAAGCTGGAATACCACAAGGTATCCCTCATTTAGTGAGGTAAAATACAAACAAAAGAAAAGGGTAAACAATGGAGACAAAAAGACAAAGTGTTAGATATAAGCTAACAGACAAAGGGTTCAAGGGAACAAGAAGAGGGCAAAGGGGGAGGGGAATGGGAATCCAGAGGAATAATGATATCTTAAAATAAGAACCTAATAACCCAAACTTAAATCAGTGACATGTACAGTGGGTACTATAGTAACTTTATATAGTTGTGACTTACTGCTATATGTAGGTGGTTGTTTACATTACTCACTGTCATAAGCAAAAGGTACAATTTATTGTGGTCTGTAAGCTTCTGTAATGGCCTGTAAGTTTGTGTAATTTTGGATAAATTTTAACAAAAATCTATTAAAAAAAACTTATTGTCTGTATTTACTTTGGTTTCTCTCAATGCAATCTTTATAAATTACTATTGCAATTTTAATAGTCAGTGATCTTAAATAGGAGTGAAGTTTGTGTTTGAGGCGGTATTAAATTTTAACTAAAACCAGAATGAATTAATTAATCAACACTAGGGAGTAGTCTTGCACTATGCCAGTGACAGACCATTTCAACTTCCCTTCTAAGTTGACTAGAAGAAAAATTTTATTTTGTCTGCAAGTTTTCTTTATTCCAATGCTTGTCGAAGAATTAATAAATTGTCTACCGAATGTTAGTCACAATACTAAGTCCTATAGATGGGAAAAGAACCACAAACATTAGTAAGATGTGGTCCTTCAACGGAATAACATACTGCAGAAAAAAAGTCTTTATTGCTATCTTTATTTCAGATTTGGGAAGTGTTTTCAGTTTACGTTTTTATTATTAATTTTCTTATACATTCAATATACAAGTACAGTATACTGAAAATCTACAACCAAATGTTTACATGATATATGAATACATAAGATTTAGTAATTCACACTATTATAAAAATATTTGTACCATCAAACTGTGACTTTAAGTAGTCTTACTGCCAAATTACATTTAAATTTTTATCCTATTAGTATTTTTACAGTAATACTAATATTCTGCCACATAAATGATACTCAAGTAGCTTTCTGTATACATGCCATGCCATATAAAGTGTAGAATAGAGCCGGGGATTTAGCTCAGTGGTTAGAGCGCTTGCCTAGCAAGCACAAGTCCCCGAGTTTGATCCCCAGCACCAAAAATAAATAAATAAATAAAGTGTAGAATAAATGAAAAAAGGAAAGTGTGATCAGCATAGGATTTAGAATTATATCAAATCACATCCAAACAAAACTTTACTATCTATGTATGTACAATATTCAGAATTGACTTATGAGATAATACTTAAATATAGCAGAATTTCTAGACGAAAGTAATGATTCCCAGTTTGTCACAATCAAAGCAATACCAGCTTCAAATTAACCCTTAATAGAGAGGGTATAAACTGTGTTTCTACTTAGTATTGTTTAGGAGTTTCTTAATCACCGCACGAAACAGATGAGGTCTGTTTTCTTCCTCTAAAATCAGAAGTTTTCATTCTCTGAACACAGATGATAGACTTGCAGAAAATAACCAAAGTCTATTGAATAGTCTGAGACTAGTACATGAATGTGCCTAAGAACAAAGCAATCCCTTAAGGGAAAAATGATCAAAATGATACACATTAGAGCATGAACCCCAGTCCATCTTGAAAACATAATCCAGGAACATCATCAGAAAGACAAATGAAAATGTCAATCATCCCTTCATCCGCTGCAAACACTTGTAAAGACTTACTGTGATTCTAGCATTGCCCTGTGTACTACGGGGACCAAGAGAAAAACAGAAGATGCATTTCTTACCCACGATAGGCTCACATACTAGCTGGGAGGTAAGGACAAGAGAACAAGTAGAGAAAATACAAGATCGATCTTTACATATGGAAATGAAGAACCAAGTATGAGATCATTATGGCCAAGCAGTCATCAGGGATTAGTGCAAATAGTCATCATTTTCAAAACATTTGCTAGAGAAGACAGGTCTAAAATCAGACACATAATGACTCACTCTTTCAACCACAGGGAATGTAACAGGAAATGCCTGAGTGAGGGGACACAGCAGGGTGTGAGCACCGTCATAAAACAAGTAGATTAAGGAGAGGCCACAGGATCGAGAGCTCCGATGCCAAAAATGACCAAGATACGATACAGAAATGTACCAATTCCTCAAGATGAACGCAATTATTCTGTATCACAAACACTCCCTCAGAAAAAGACATTTAAATGTGAAAGACAATAAGGAGCCAATAAAATTTAGCACTAAGTGATATAGCCCGGTATTTAAATTTGCGGTTCCCTTGATAGTTTTTATAAGTAACTACTGAAATTAGTTGAACTGGAAAAGTTAAGTACCTTTAAAATTATACCCATCTTGGAATAGTAGAAAAAATGAATTAACACTACAACAAATGAGGTTAATATTCTCCACAGATTAAAAAATACAGATTTAAACCAAATGTTCCAGACTATTCCTTTAAATCATGATTTAAATGTTTTTGATTTCCATTAAAGCTAGAAGGAAGATTGTGAAATTAAGACTTTTTAACCTGGAAATCTGAAGACTGAGGCTATGAATTCATAAATGGAATCAATTTTATTTTCACAGCTTATAAAGAGCATTTTACATATATTAGCTCATTTGCCCCTCACGATCACCTTTTGTGTGATAAGCTGAGCAGGGATTTTTATCTCAAATTGTTGGATGAGAACTTGAGATGCCCAAGTTAGGTGGCTGCCAAGTTACAGCAACCAGAACCAGAAATCTAAATTCTCGTCACCTGCAATACATAAAAATGGATCTTTCTTTCAAAATTCTGAATATTAGGATAAATTGGGTACATATAAAAACTTGAAAGTGGCTGTGAATAAACGGTCTCTCTACCAGTTTTTAATCAGTAAAATACAGAGATCCCCAATGTCCTTCTACTTAGGGAATCTTATGCCCTTCTACTTAGGGAATCTTACGGTCTGCTATGTTTGCATCACTCATTATTTCAAGAGCTAGTTGCCACTGAGAATGCTCATCAAGGTTGCACGGTACTACACAAAATAAGGCACTCGAAAATATGTGACTAATGCTATAGTTTGGATCTGGACTGTTGCTCAAAGGTCCATGTAGTGGAAGCTTGGTTCCCACTGCCATGCCACTGGGAGGCAGCGGAAACTAACAGCAGGGGCGCAGGGGGAGGTCTCAGGGTCACTGGGTGTGTGCCCTTGCAGGAGAACATGGAACCTGGTCTCTGCCTTCTGTCTTCCACTGTCCTGCCCATGAGGCAAGCGGTTTTGCTCTGAACCATGCTGTGCCGCTTCACCCAAAGCAATGAGGCCAAGTGATCCTGGACAAAAAACCTCCATAGCTGAGAACTAACATAAACCTTTTCTCTGTATAAATTTGGTTAGGTCAGATATTTGTTATCATGATAGAGAGCTAGGTAACATAACTAATGAATGACTGTTAGAACAGCTGACTGAAGTTATTATCTCTAAGGTTCACAGACATCTCAAGGTCTGTAATGTCTTAGGATACTGGAAGGAGAAGATTATAGGTTCTATCAGATTCTCAAAAAGAACTATGACTTGCAAAATGTTAGTAACTGCTATTTAGACAAATGAAGAAATCATAGTAGAGAAATTTAAGCAGTCAGCTCTGGGGATCTGTGATTACCACCCCAGAGTAACGTGCATTTTCCTTAAATTAATCCAGATACTTCTATCTAAGACAGAAAGCTAGACTGAGTGGGTGCTGTTCTGACTCATCAAGGGCTTTGCCGTACTTCTCTGCATGAAAGGAACTGAAGTCCAGCAGGCTTTCTTTCCCTTTAAAATGGGAAATGAGAAATTTCAGGATACTGTCTTTCTAAATAAAAACAAGTACTTTAGTGTAGTGCTTCTGTGTGCTCATATTTGATGGTGGGAAGTGGCACTGTGCCAACACTTAACGCTCTAGAATGTGAATCACGACATCTCACATTCTGGGTCCTTCTCGACTAAATGGTACTGTTTCCTCAGCCTGTCCAGTGAAAACAGCTCATGCGTAAATTGTGAGCTGAACTGTGTTCCTCGAAAATTTGTATGCTGAAATCCTACCCCTAGTACCTCAGAATATGACTATACCAGGAAACAGCATCTTTAAGACATAAGTTGAAATGAAGTCAGTAAGGGGGGCTCTAATCCAAGATGACTAGCATCCTTACAGGAAGAGGAAGTGAACATACAGATGACACAGAAGAAAAGCCACGTGTACACCCAAAGAAAAGAGAGCCAAAGAGAGAGGCCTCAGGAAGAAAAAGCAATAGCGGTGAAGCCCTGATCTGAGACTGTCCTACAGCACGGTGAGGATATACACGCTGTTGTTCAAGTCACCAGTCTGTCGTGCTCTGTTACGGCAGCCTAGGAAACTAACACAGTGTGTCAGGCCACAAAGGATGCTGAGGAAAGTTTGCAGTTCTTCCTTAAAACATGACCAAAGATGCGTACATCTCCCATACTCTAGAGGGCTGAATAAAGTTCCTATGTACTCTATGAATTTAAGCATTTGCACTTAAAATGCTTAACTGACCAGCTATTTTGGAAAATTTACTATAGAAAATGCTTCCTCTGAGGTTTTAAAAAACAGGGAGCAAATTAATGGTGGCTTACTGCTAATACTAGCAACATTTTATTCTAATACAAAAATCCGTATTAAAATGAAATGCATGAAAAGATACTCGACAGTTATATAGTAAATTCCACATTCATTATGGTAACAGATTCATGCTTTGGTGAGTTTGTTAAGGGCCTGCTAGTATACAATGGCTATTTTATTATTTTAAAAAAGACTTCGTAATATTTGTAAACATTGAAATAAAAAAGAATTTGGTAATGCAAAAAGAAAATTTTAGGTAAATTATCTCTAAAGCTCTCATCACCATTTATTTCTTACAGAATCAGTCAGCTGCTAAATACGTATGCATTTATGAATTATCATCTATCTTCTTCCTCTTTAAATCAAAGCCTGATATATACCAACGTTCGTATACTGTAGCCAGTCAGAAAATAACTACTCTCTTAGATTCTAAGAGAAAAACAACAGACCTAATTTTCTTATTTCGTTTTTGCATATTTTAGAACCCTACCAGAAGAATGAGTAATTCCTAATGTTTCAGAAATGTCAGCCCACAGCAAGTCTTTCTAGAACTGATTAGTTCACAAATAGATTGTCATAATTGTAAAGGCCAAATTAATGGCAGACGAGTTATGCTGGAAGTTGAGAGCACTCTTTATGAAACAGTGAGCACCTAATTAAATTATAAATACAAGGATGTCCTGTAGCATACATTATTTAAAACACCATATGAACATTTTAACCATCATGGCAATAAATATAGTTAATATCAAAAGACAAATTAAATTCCATTCATTGCCGTTCAAATTGCTCTTAATCTGTTACACAAGGATTGAAGAGCAGAATATTATGAACTAACACATTATTTTAACTCATAACGATAAATAGAAAATTTTTCTTTTTGAAAAAAGTAGTAGTATGAGACATTAAAGAATAAGACATAGCTGTGTTAGGTTTCTCCAGATTATTGACAAAGAATACTATAAAACTGAAACCCTTTTGTAAATTGAAGCAAAATCTTAAAATAATAGCTGCCTATTCTTTTTTCTTCTATTGTTTGTGAAGCGTTCATATGGTTGGAAAGTCATTTACCTTCAGCAAGTCAATTTTTCCACTAAGAAAAACAATTTTTTAAAAATTCACTCCAAAAAAAACTAAGCATTTTTTTCTATTACCCACATATTTTATTCAAGGATTGAAAATTAATGGAAAAACACAAACTCACGTATCATATACATTGAGCAGCCAGTTGAGACACATGTCCACACAGAGTGGAACGTTGACCAGGTCCTTATGCATTTGCTCGAGGCCATCGTAAGTTGTTGTCAGACAGTTGATGACATCTGGGACACTTAGCAGCTGATCATTTTGGCTCAGCTTGTGCTGTTTGAAAACTTCATTTGTTGTATTCAACTCTAAGAGGTCCACTAATCAGGTGAGAAATAAGGATTATGTACTGTCAGTCACCGCACAACACCATGGAAACAAAGCATCTCTAGTCTCGAGTGCTTGGTTTGATTTCCCAAATTTAAAAAAATCAGCCTTTTTAATTTTAATGTTTAAAGAAATAAATAGCATTTCCATTCCTCGGTGTCTAACCTTGTCGCCGCATTTCCACGCATCTGAATTTGAACTCTTTAGCTTTTCAATCTTTCCCCATTTTCTTTCTCGGGCTTTCTCTTGTTGAAGCCCTTTCTGCTTCTAAGTGTAGAAAGACATAAATCTCTAAATCTATTCTACATGGTAAAACATCTCAAATATGATACTGTTCTCCTCATTTTATCTTCTGAAGACAGACCTGGACTGCCTCGCCTTTGTTTTTTTTATTTTCTAATTTTTAAATTTTATACTTTCTAAATAATTTCCACTGATACATAAAAAGATGAAAGTGTATATATTGAGGTAGATGGGATACCATGTGATATTTCGATACAGTATAAAATGCGTAAGGCTTAAATAGAGTTAAACATATCTATCTTCTCAAACATTGATCATTTCTTTACAGTGAAAGCATTCATAGTCCTTCCTTACAGGTTTTTGAAATGTGCAAAACATCACTGTTTTCTGTAGTCACCCTACTGCACAACAGCACACCAGAACTTCTTGCTCCTAAGTAACATAACTTAGCACCACAGATCAACCATCCTTCATATCAGACAAACTAATCATCTATAAATAGAGCCTTTTAACATGTACATAATGACATACAAAGTTCACTGAAGAATGCTCAGCTTAGAAAACAGGTTCCACAGAAAAATAATAACTCTCCATTGCCTCCTGAATCAACCTGAACAGTAAGGGTGTCACAATCTGGCCCACATCTGGTCTGCTTCTTGTGACACTGGTATGCAGACTATCTGCAGCTAACGAAGATGCCCACAGTCTTACAGGTCATGCCTTCACTTATTTACCTGCTCTGATCTTTACTCCTCATGTGTAGGACATTTACAGTGAGCACTGCACTGTCAGAGCACATAGGTGTGCACAGAATCCCTCAAAAGACATCCTGGTAACTCCACTAACAACAAGAGCAAAAGTGTCCCAAGAGAAAAAGCACAAAGCTCTGTGAGAGCCAATACAGGATGAATATCCCTTGTCGGAAATGCTTGGCACCAGGTGTGTGTGTTTTTTTTTTGTTTGGTTGTTTTTTTTGTTTGTTTGTTTGTTTTTGGTGCTGGGAATTGAACTCAGGGCCTTGTGCTTGCAAGGCAAGCATTCTAACCACTGAACTAAATCCCCAGCCCCACCAGGTGTATTTTGTTTTTTGTTTTTTGGGGTTTTTTTTCAGATGTGTTTTGGATTTTGGAATTCTTTCTATTTTGGAATATGTGCATATGTGTGATGAAAGCTCAAGTCTAAACACTAATTTCTTCATGTTTCATATAAACCTTGTAGCCTAAAGATCATTTTTATACACTACTTCAGTGTATCTGTGTTTGACTGGACACATCACAAGAGGTCAGGGATAGAATTTTCCACTTGGGTTGTCATATCAATGTTTACAAAGTTTCAGGTTTGGAAGCATTTGGATTTGGGATTCTTGGATTAGGGATGCTCACTTGGAAAACAACTGGAAAAGCCTCCTCAAGGAGATGGGACTTGAAATGGACACTGAAAAACAGACAAGATACAGGGATGTGTGGGAAGCAGCTCGAGAAGAGACAAAAATTCAGGCAAATCCAAGAGGCTCTAAAGAGTGTGCAGAGTGCACTTCGTGTGTGACTTGGACCTGGTGGCACGTGGTGACAAAGGGGCAGACACATAGAACTTCTGTGCCAGGCACACGCTGCCTCAGGGACACACACAGGGTCAGGAGGAGTTTACACACACTCACAAAGACAAAATCAACTCTGAGTTGTTCATTAGCTAATTGAAAACAAGGAAGCAAAATAGATTATCAAATTATAGTATGTCTATGCATGTGCTGAATGTGGAAATGATCCTTCCAAATGTAAACGTAATAGGCATGAAAAATTACACGAATCACATTAATTCAATGTCTGCTCATGGAAAACTGTTCTGTAGAACTTGTTTTCTATCTCTGCACTTCACATGTTACCATTTTCTAAAAAATTTCAGCTTAAAAATATATGTACATATTGCCAACTACTTCCTTTCTGCCTGATGCAAAAACCATTCCCTCGAAAACTATGACATATTTTGACAGTTAACCAAAAAGAACAAATAGCTTCCTTTGAATTTACTTCTTTCCCAACAACTGAATAACCACTAATTTTGAATTGTTAAGGATATTTATGAAGGATGTCCATGCTAGCTTGCTTAAGGAGCACAGAATTATTTTAAATTATCTACAATGGAAAAGAACTGCTGTAGAAGTATACAGATTAAAATGATCTCTAAAGCAACTCAAAGGGAAGAATTTTTTTTAAAGAAAAGACTGAAATTCAAACATAAAACATGCAAGTCTGGGTAAGAGGGCACTTCATTTCCTTCAGATGTCAAATATGTAAACATAAACTGATAATAAAAATATCTTGTACAAGCTTCATATGAGTTGGACATGGTGTCAGAGAGAAACTAAGAATCGTCTGCAATTTTCATTGTCATTTTAACCCCGTTTCTTGGCACCATGCATTGTTTTCAATTATAAAGTTGTGGATATCAGTAGGAAACTTTATTCCCCACAGTCCCTGTCAGAGGGAAGTATTTAAAAAAGGACAGTAGCTACAGAACTACAATTCCCCATAGATACAAAGAAATATATTCAAATACTGCCAAAATGCTCTAAGTTTTCTGAATTCCAATGCTGATTATGCCAGCAGCACGGCTTGCTAATGGATTCCCACACGGCCTAAAGTGACATCCACCAAATTTCAAAAAGACCACTGCCTGGATCACATCGTCCTTTGCTTCTTTCAGGAAAATCTCTCTTGTACACTCTGCAGCTGTGACAGTAATTCGCCACCTCCCACAGACTATCATGTGTTCAATTTTCAGTGATTTACTCTGACACTTTGCCTTAGTGCCTAAGCCAAGCATGCATCTTCCCAAGGCGTGTCACATTCAGGTACCTTTAAAGAACTGACTGCATTTAAATCACAGAAAATTATGATTTTCTCTTTTCAAAGGGAGACAAATGACAGCTCAGTCATGCAGGAAATGAAACATACAGCAGAATCATTTTCTAAGCAACTTTCAGACTTTTCCTTAATCCCACGTATAAGGTACAGGAGGTCAGATGGAAACGCATCTTCCTCCTCCTGCGCTACCCAAAATGAACTCAGTTTAGCACCCAACCTCGGACTCAGCACGTTTCCTTCAGCCTCTTTCCCCAGTACACAGAAACAGAGGTGGTGCTCAGGGTTTCATACTTGGCCTTGTGCTCGGTAAGCCTGATGCCCTTATTCACACCATGACTTCCACTACGACTTCTCCCTGGACAATCCCTCCATTTCTCCTTTTCTCCTGCCTGAATGGCAGGTGCACATTCCTGTTTCTCAGTTCCCTAGAGCTGTATCAGTTTCTTTCAGGAACCTCTCCTTTATTATGTCCCATACAAAGTCCTTGCCTCCTTTTTACCCAGTTTGCAAATCTCAACATTTCTTTTTCTCCCCTACTACCACTACCCGGCTCAGCCTTGATCATCCTTCACCTGAAGCATCTGCTCATCCCGTTCCTTCCCTTCTGCCCTTTGGGCTTGTCTTAGATATCAACAAAATCATGCATTCTCCTCTGGGCTCTACTGCCACACTCACACAAAACAGGAAGTGGTTGTATAGCACCCCACTCTATAAAGAAAAATATGCAAGCATTAAACACAGCACTATGAGAGTTTCAGGAACAAACTAAAGGAACCAGAAAAGGTTTCAGGAAAGACACAACCTTTAAATTGACCAAAGCTGAATTTAAGGAAATTTCCAGATATTGGAAAAATAGCTAAACCACTCCATTCGGATGCCATTACTTGATGCTCTCCTGCTTAGTAGCCCAATTTCTTTTTCTTTTTCTTTCTTTTTTTTTTTTTTTTTTTTTTTTTTTTTTTTTTTTTTTTTTTTTTTTTTTTTTTTTTTTTTTTTTTTTTTTTTGGTACTGGGGATTGAACTCAGGGCCTTGCACTGTAACCACTGAGCTAAATCCCCGGCCCCTAGTACCCTGATATCTGTGTGGCTTTATGGCCCGTAGCTGCAGAAAACTGGCCTTCATTGTGAAGGGACAGGGCTTCCCTTTGCTTCTCTGTTATCGCCTATCACAAAACGTTTTTAAAGAATATATATAACACATACATGGTTTGAAGAAAAACAGTAAAGAAAATACTCCTTAATCCATCACGTGGCTAAAGAAAAAGAATGCTGATGACATTATAGAAGGCCCTTAGCAAATCCTCCTTAACGGTGCTTCTTTACAATTGCAGCCATAACTGCTAACCTTTGTACTTCACTTGCAGTTCTTCAAAGTACGTACACGTCCCTAAATAGTACAACTATCGGGTCTGTGTGTTTTTGAACTATACGTAAATGAAGCCAAACTGTACAAATTTCTTCTGCCTTTGATTTGCTTCCTTTAACTTTATAGTTCTAACGTTCACCATGTTATGCTGATTGCTAGTTCACTTATCTTGCTGCTGTATCACACCACACTTATGAATATGTCCAAATCAAACGAATCTTACAATTACAGAGTGCTACTATAAATCCTATACATGTCTCCTGGTGCATTTCTATATAACCTTCAAACTCAAATCATGTGCTCAGTATGTCCTAAGTCATATGAGGTCCTAAGTGGGAGAAAGAGATTCGTCTCTCTCATAAAAGTTTAATTCATTTTGGAGAAACAGACAGTAAATAACTACATAAATAGAATACTAAAAATTCTGACTCTGACACTGTGCCTTTGTACTCAAGCCAAGCATGATGTCAAGTGCCAGCTTAGGGAGGCAGGATCAGGGGTGAGCTACTTTGGAAGGCAAAGCTGGAGAAGCTCATTAAAACCCTGGTGGCGGCCTAAGACCCAAAGAGAGTGCACGCAGCAACCACCGGCAGAATACGGGCACGGAGGGTGAGGAGCAGCGATTTCTTGTCTGCCTTCCCAGTCCACAGCTAGTGCTGTGAGAACCCACAGCACAGCCACATGAAGTGGGGCCAGAGAGCTGGGCCAGGCAGGTCCCCTCCATTCCAAGGACAGCAGGAATCTGCTGAAAGCAGGAGTTCAAATCCTCATGCAACATTCTCTCTCTTGAATGCAAATTCCTAGGGTGCGGGAACTGAGTCTCTGTACCTTGTTTTTTGTCCTACACAATCTTGGAGCCCAACTAATGAATGAATGGGGTAGAGCAGTGACAGTGTGTTCTCTCCCCAGGGTACTAAACTGGGCAGGAATTTGCACAGAGTGAGAGCAAACCCTGAACTCAACCGCTTCCAGTGGAGAGAGGGCACTCCCCTGACACTATGCTGCCACACAAGCCAAGCAGGTGTCGTTCAGGTGACAGCCATCACTACAGACAATCATAAAGTACTGGAAAAATTGGAGACAGGTGGGAGTTTATAAATGTTTCCAAAAGAGGTACAGTTTTAAGAGTATTTAAAATGAATAAAGGGTCAGGGAATTTCAAGTAAACAGAGACGCTGGGAGAGGAAGGAGCTGATTAATCATAAACAGGAGACTTGACAAGCTGTGAACAGGCCCCGGGTTGCAGCACAGAAGGGAACGGACGGAAAGCAGAGGCCAGCAGCTGGAGGCTATCATCTTGAATACTCAAAATCCCACACAACCCAGCACTTGCTCATTGCACATCATCAAACATCCTTGAGGTAAGAAATTGAAGGAGTCTCTCTTTGGTTCTTTTCAGGTCTGAGAGAATAAGAGGAAGCAATGAGCTGTTTTTCTCCGGGCTCAGAAGAACCAAGAGAATAAAACACCGAATGCACGAATCCATTTCTCCATTCAGAAGTATTCCTGGAAACAGGGACCATGCTCACAATGATGCGTCAGTGGAGCTCTCGCGGCTGAGTCATCTGTCCTCATTTTATAGCTCATCAAGCCCAGGGAGACCTTCCAGACCTGTCAGCTGGACACTGGACGCGCAGCTGAGTCTTTCAAAACTGCTGTCAACATGGACTGGCTGAGCAGATCGGACACCCACTTTGTGTGTTTGTAATTTATTCCCTATTCTCTCCCTGCTCAATGTACTGCTAACCAGCCACAGTGTGTTGGCTTCCTTTTTCTTTGTTGTTGTTGTTGTTGTTTGTTTTGGTGCTGGGGATCGAACTCAGGGCCTTTTATTTGCTGGACAAGCACTCTACCACCGAGCTAAATCCCCAGCCCTGTTCCATTCCTAGCAATGGTCATTCTGCAAAACTTGCTGCAACTACTACAACCTACAAATTATCTTCAGGATTCTGTGGCTCCCACAGCAGAGAAGGTCACTTCATTCTTCCTTTCACTGTTTCACCTGCAAGTATTTCTCAGCCTTTTAGACCTTTTTCCCACACAGAAGTGTTTCTTTAATTATTAAAGTTTTGCATTGCTCTGTTTCCTCCAGATGATCACACACATCTCTTCTCAATTTTACTCATCCAGGCAGCTTAAAATTTACTGCCAATTTCTATTGACTTTTAAGGTGCAAATTTCTCACCCCTAACATATCATTTTTCTAAGGGTAATTTTCAAAGCTTCACTAAGCTGTCTTGACATACAACAACTTTTAATAAAAGGTAGCAAATGAAAATACTTGGAACTTTTCAACTCACCCTCCTAAAAGTATAAGAAAATCCCATTTTGGTATTAAGTATCTGACAAGGCCTATCTGTCCTCTGAGGAAACTTGATCACTAACACTATAAGCACAGAGAGAATCCAGAGAGCTTAAAGCTACCCTCTACTATAAACATTCATATTTTCACTTACTTTCATGTTATTTACAGGGGGAAGTATTCCTCTGGCAAAATGACTATCGCAGAATATCATTCTAAACACACTCTCTACTAAAGTCATTGATAATACTAAACGTTTCATATTTAAAATAAAACAGAGATCTGTTTCTAATTTGCTGAGGTACATGTTCACATTTGGATTAGAAATGTGATTGTTTAGTGTTTATTGTATGATTTTACTGAGGCAAATTGTTTGGAGCCTCACGCTTGTAAATGGATACAAAATACTAAGAAGGCAATGACCTACTACTTGGATTCCTTGATTTAATCTTTTTACACTGGGCGGCAGCACAATGTTTGGGAAAGCTTGCTGTTACTCCCGTGTTCCAGTTAATTTTATTCTCCAACAGAATGGCACACGCTCGTTTTTTCACTGCTGCACACTGATGGGGCAAATAATGAAGCATTTACAGAACCGCAGCCAACTGCTGAAATCAGGTTAACTACAAACACACCACTCTCTTCATTTAGCTCTGTCTTAAAAGAGAAAAAGGCAATCCAAGAACAGAGTGACGAGCTTTGGTAGAATAACTCACAGCACAGTGCTTTTTGCAGTCTTCGAATTTTGATCGCTGTGCGGTAGGCAGAGAAACGTACATTATTCAGGTCGGCTGAAACGGAAGAATGAACAATTTAAACAGCACGCTTATTATTCAACTTATATTGAATTCCAAGAATGTATTTGCTCACTTTGGATGACGGAAAAACACCATGTCTGTCCTCAATAAAAAGCCTTCTCCTAAATTTCGCAGCATCTATTTTTGCAAATAATTAAGTGATCCCATTAGCACCACGTTGCAATACATTTCAAAGCAATACATTCCAGAAAATTCTAAGAAAGCATTTTCAAATAGGTGACAAGACTCAAAACTCCAAAGTGTGGTACTTTTGCTGTGCTGAGTTCTTTGAATTGCGGGACATTGGAAAGGAAAGGGCCTTACAGCAAGGTCTTTCTGGCTTTCTTCTTCTACCCTCTTTCTCCCCCAAAGCAAATCAAAGCACCACAATTCCTTTTCCTCAAGCAGGTCACAGAAACTAGAACTGCTCTTCTCCAAAGCCAGCCATAAAGTCTAGGAGTAGCACTCTCTGACCTTCTCCTTTGTCCTTTGGAGACTCTCACATGACAGGCATCCTGAACACCACACAGATTGGCTAAGAAGAATCAGGACAGACAGACTTGCTTGGCTTCCCTTTTTGTCTAATACCATTAGAACAGACCCCTTTGTCCAATCATGCTTTGATATTGCTGTCGATTCTTCATGGAGCCTGTCTACAGAACTAGACCATCTTCCCCGGGTCTTTATTTCTCAAGACTCCCATGTTCCATGAAACTTGGATTAAATTCGCTGTGCTTTTGCTTCAGGACTATCAGTGGTGACTTTCTACCCCTACGTAGAACAAAGAGCACAAGGAAAATAAGGCACAACTACTATTGTGGCCAAATTGATTCCTTCTCTACTGCCAGAGGAAAGTCCTCCTCCAGGGGCATTTTCCCCCAGGACAATTTTCTGTCAACCAAGTTGTTTGTGGTGCTGCTCATGGAGACGTCACATGCTATGCTGCCTTCGTCCTCATCAGTTGGCTTCTTCTGCCCTTTAATAGATCTGGTTATGATGATCAATACTAAAATCTTAAAAGCAATGCATATTGTGATTTCCTTCTCTCTGCCCTACAGACAAACATCAGAGAACACTAGAGTCAGAAGAAAACTTACATATCATCAGCATTTGCCACCTTACTTTACAAACTACAGAAATCAGTGCTGCATCTTGTTTGTTAGACTTTTGCAGCACCTTTTCTTACCCAAATAAAAGGTCATGCAGAAGAAAGTCTAGGGTTTAAGAGGTAAAAAACACGTGTGCCTCTCACTGAAGTGGGACCGGAAGGCTTAGAGAGCTGCTTTCTCCCTGCCCAGTTACCTGGAGAAAAACTTTAAAAACCACTGGGCCGACCTGACAGAAGCAGGCTAAGCAATTAGCAGAAAGTGATAGTCTACTAGAAATTCAAACAAGAGTAGGATCCTCATCTAAAGTGTTTTCTTGCATTTTTATATTAAAATGAATTTAGCTTTTCATGACCTAAGCAAAACGAAATTAGGTTAGCTAATTTGATAAAAAAAAAAAATTCCTAAGTAAAAAAAGCTAAAAGCACAATTAAGGCAGTGGTGTGAAGTTGCATTGTTACTGCACATTTTTCAAAGCTGCAATTTAAGATGAGGCGATGTGACAGAGGCCAAACCTACAGTTCCATTCCTCTGGGTAAAGTAACTCCCTCTGGCTCCCACTCCTCCAAACCACACCTCCTCTCAAGAAGAAAGGCAATACCTGTTTACTATGCTGCCCTCCAGGGTCAGTGCTGTTAAACGTCAATGGCTCATCTCTTAGTGTACTGTCATGTGAGAAAAGCTGCTGACTAATTTCCTTTGAAGAACATACAGTTCTTCATCATTTAATCAATCTGTTCCTATTCAATAAAACCATACTCACCAAGGGATTGAAAGAGTTCAGTCATTTTAGGATGGTCCCAACAGGTCGTCTGTGTTTGATGGCTGAAAAAAGAAAAGGGTAAAGTTGTAAAAACAAGCAAAAGACTACAAAATATAGGCCACATAGAAAATACTCAAATGGAATTATTTTTCAAAATTTTAAAGATGCATACAAAATTGCCACCATTGTGGATCATTTGGGACCTGATACCTAATTATTACATAACAATGGAAACACCAAAAAAGCATTTTATCTGAGCAACCCATATTGTGACAGAACAGATGAAGATTTTTGTTTTACCTGTTATCAAAAAGAATTGAAGCTGGGCTGGGGATTTAGCTCAGTGGTTAGGGTGCTTGCCTACCAAGCACAAGGCCCTGACTGAGTTCGATCCCCAGCACCAAAAAAAAAAAAAAAAAAAAAAGAAGCTAAATAGTAAAATCTAGATTTAATGTTATGGTTTGTGTCTGGATGTCCCCCCAAAGCCTCATGTGGTAAGAAGTAGCTGGATCTAGAGTGTGTGGTACTGGGATTAAGGGCATGTGATTGCTAAATCAATCCACTGATTGGTTTAGCATCGCCCTAATCCTAGCAGCCTGGATAAGATATAAGGTGCAGGAAGAAGCTTTGTAGGACCCCTTGCTTGCATTTCTTGCTCACCTGCTGCCTTCTGCCCATCTGCCAGGCCACCCTGCCTCGGACCCAGCTGACTGTGGACTGAAACCTCTACAAACTGTGAGCTAAATAAACCTTTCTTCCCCTAACTTTGAGTGTCTGGTATTTTGTCTCAGCAACAAGAGAAAAGTAACTAAGACACATAAAGAGTTACTGTTGGGGACCCCTGGGGCCCAAGGTTGATGTGGTCAAACCAACACAGGCTTCTGAATAATTCTACTCCCCAAAAGCAGGTGTAGATTCTCATTCAGAACAAATCTTCAGACAGTAGAAGTGCTGTGGAGAGTTGCTATCATCCAGCAATACTAACTGAATTTTCAGAGACAAGGGAAATGAAGAGTTTAAGTCAGAATAATATCATCACCTCACAATCCATGGAGTGTCCTCCCTCTCTAATCTTGGCTCCCTTCTTCCTTAATGCAGATCTGTTCTTTCTCCTCTTCCCGTGTATCCAGAGCCCTTACTCCTTTCAGGTAGGTGTCCCTCTCTTGCCATTTTCATTCTACCCTCCTCTTCCCAGCTTCCTTCAGGAACCAGGATTATTATCTGTATATGTACTGAATCATTTTATTTATGATCCTTGTTACTCATTTTCAAAGCAAGTTTTTATTACTTTCCCTTTTTCTGAAAATTTCAAAACTAATACATATATTAGTTGGAAGTCATTGAGAAATAACACGAGGGTAAAACAGAGAAATGTAGTTCTTAAAACAGGGTGTGTGTGTGTGTGTGTGTGTGTGTGTGTGTGTGTTTGTGTGTGTGTGTGTTAAAGCCCATAGCTTTGGTGGGTTAGTGGCCTTATATTTAAAAATAGTTTACTGCCCCTTATGTAGGTCAGAATAGGGTAATAACATTTAATAGTACTCAAAAGACTTCTTAGAAGACGCTTTTTTCTTACAAAACTGTTTAGTAAGCTTCGTGAAACAGCACAGTATACAAGAGAGGTGATATTAAAATATTCATAAAACAAACTTAGGAGAAATTATTTATTTTAAAACCTATGTAATGTATCAAAAAGTGGGACATGTCCCTGGGAAAAGAATACAATCTCTTTTATATATATCACAGATAACAGAACCCACAAATAATTCATAATTCACTTTGACAAATATATACAGTTTATATTTGAAATTGAGCATGTAAAATGTTCTGGCAACTCCAAAACCTCAAGCAAAATAATATGCAATAATTCTATAATGGAAGATGTTTCAGGATGAGGCAGAAAACTGTCTGACTCCCCTCTCCTCTGGTTCTTGGCTCTAATGCAAAGAGGCAAGGATTTCCACTTGACCTGAACACCAACAAAACCATCCACTCTTTCACTATTTACATTGTTCCAAAGAACATGGGTCAAATACTCAGTTGTCTGACCTAAATTCTTCCTATTCACAGTGTGGCCAAGAACTTGGTAGAAACATAGAATCACAGAAAGAATATCCTCTCTAATACCAGTAAGAATTAAAGGACAATTTACTGAAAATATAATTTCATTCAGTACATCCTCATGAGTTCCTAGTCTTAGCCTACAAAGACTCAGTCTATCTCTTATCTTTTGAGTAAGTTCAATCCACATGGCAAGACTAAGGTGCAGAGACAGACATCCCACTGTGATGGAACAAACCAAGGCTGGAGGACCAACCTAAAGCTCTGCAGGCAGACTTTATGCTTAAATGACAAATACAAGGATGCTTTCTCTAGACTCACAGGTGTGGCACTTCACCTCACATAACCCCTAAGCGACCACAGGAGGAAAATGCCACTATTCAGTCAGGCAGAGGACTGAGAATCCAACCGGCGTGCTAATGGCTGTCTTTAGTGAAACTGTGATGTCCCGGGAGCTGAGGGAACGCACACATTTGGCAAACAGATGGCGGGAGGGAACCGGCATCTCCCTTTGTGAATTCAATACCAGTTGATTCATTAGGCAGAACTGCCAACGCTGAAAATAAATACAGCCTCTGGTTACAAAAGTAAAACTGCAGCTTACCAAACAGTCAAAAAAAGCAGTAGATGCAGTTGGCTGTTAGATTTTCTTTCGTTTTTTTCTTTTTTTCTATTTAAGTGGGGAGAAGGGGTTAGAACAAAACCCACAATGAACCTAAAGACTTGAAGTATTTGAACAGCTGCAGAAAGCTCAGCGATTCTCGCCAAAATGCTCCCAGTTCTCCCAGCACAGTCAATCTAAATGGAACCAAAGTACGACCCCCAACCCGATAACAGCTTAGTTTCAAGCTAATCTCAAATATGAAAAAGGAGTAGGGCGTAATACTATGTAGCATGATGAACTATCATGAAAATTATAATTGGGTTACTAAAATCCTCTTTTCAAAAGTCATCAGACATAGGAATCTGTCTGAGAATACAATGAAAAATTTAAAATGTAACAAAGCAGCAAACAACAGTCGAGTCCAAAGAAATGGTGACGATGTGTGACATCTGACTGGGTGCCTGGCCCCCCTCAGTTGTGCCTACAAAGGAAGGCTCTGGATGAGGGAAAATTTAGTGTGTACCCTATAAAGCTTAAATTATCGCTCAGCAATTTTAAATTCTACAAACTGAAGACAACTGATTATAAAGCATGACTTTTGTCCATAGAAATGCAAACTACATCCCATGAAATGCAGCTATTATTGACCTGTGGATATTGACTACTCTGTCTGCCTTGCATCTCTAAGTAAATTCATCTTAGTACCCCTTATCTGACTACGAAGACATAGCATTTTATCTTCCCCTTGGAGACCATTATAACTTCTTATTGGTTCTTTTGTTAATGAGTTAAAATGACATATCTGACACATGTTCTTTTTATATTTGTATGAGAGTAAAGACTACCTATTTTGAAAATTACCCTGCAACATCCAGTCTTTCTTTACACTGGACTTTAGACAGTCATTACACATCAGTGCCTTGGTACGATTGCTAACAGTGCCCCTTTACATGTGAGCATCCCATCTGGAATAATACAGGGACTCACACTCTTATGGGCTTTAATGAAATATTATACCAACAAAATTAATAAATAGTATATACCTCTACCTGCTGTTACTCAGAATAAATTGCTCTGGTAAGCCATAGAAAGTAAAACACAATCGACAGGATCTCACACAAACAAAACACCAAAGTGCTACACCGTAACACTGCCTAGTACATGAGGCAATGAACTACAAGCAAAGCATGTTTACTTTTGACAAATTAGTAAGACTCTGATTTCTGGGCAAATAACTGCTCTGGGGAAGATATTTTTAAACCCATTTGTCCTCATTAGAATAGTCTTATTTTTTTCCCTGAAACCTGGAAAGATGAGGAGAATGTATTCTGCTTCTCCCAAAAGTGACATGTGGTCAAATATACTCGCTTGTTACTATCTACTCAATTTCATGCTTGAAACTGGATTTTGGAGGTTTGCTATTTATCATTTCAGTCCCATTATAAATGTAAAGGTATGTAAGAGAAAAAAAACACTAAAGGTGAGTGAGTTAATTAAAAACACAAATGTGAGAAAAAGAACTATGTATACTGCTCTGGGATAAGACAATCAGAAAGAGAAATATTGCTTCCTTACTGTCAAAGTGAAAGATAACATGCTAGGACAGGCTGCATAACAGTAATTATAGTGATAGACTATTACACTAGTGCTCAAATTGTACTTTTTGGGTGGAAAATTCTGCTTGTCTATGTATAAACTCAATCCACATTATAATACCATGATTTAGGTGACAGTATTATCCCCATTTGGCAGATGAAGGAAACTCAGGCATAGGCCACCCGGATAATTTTTCCAAGGTCACACGCAAGTAGCAGACAAGACATCTGAACACAGATGTTCTGATTATAAGCCCGAGCCTTGATATGGAACTATACTTGCAAAATTAAGGTTTTAAAGTATTTCTTGATGAAGCTATCCAAATTTGAGCCCCCAGTCCATCATTATAATCATTACAAACAACCCCATCTCCTTGCTTCTTCTCATCCCTTGCAAAACTCAGGCCTGGATCTGGTCAATTACTTGCCTCTTCTGAACCTAAGCAGCTGGAGAATGCAACTGGAGAAAATTGCTCAAGAGTCAGACTGATTTTACTTTAAATACTTGATTTCAAACCAGAAATGTCCAACTGCTGGTAACTGCACTACATCGTTTAATAAACTTGCTTTCCCAAACCCCAAGACGCTAATTTCCTACTGCCTTCTCTTTCACAAACCAAAACTGAGTTTCCCTCTCAGTCCTAGAATCCTTTATCTCACACTTCACTGAAGAACTAAACCCCACTAGATTAGGATTCCTTCACCTTCCTATGACCAAATCAGTAAACTGCCCTCTCCCTGCTAGCCTGGCTTCCTCTCTCCTTTACTGAGGAACTGTCGCCTTCCTATCAACAGCCAATTCTTCCCAAGGATTTCAAAACTCTCATGCTGCGTGATCAACCCTCTCTCAGTAAGGCTGTTCTTGAGAATATAAAGTTTATGGACCTGTCATCCTTACACACACACTGACACACACACACACACACACATACACACACCCTCTCAAATCTACATTTTGTGCTAGCTACTAGTATCACTATTTTTCTCTCCTTCACCAACAAAACTTACAGAACAGTTGTGTACTGCACACACTTCCTTGTGGCTCCTTCATTAATCAACCTGCTTGTACTTTGCTTCCAATTTCTCTCCTTCACTCAAACTGCTCCTATCAAAATTACCAGTGAACGCCAGAGTACCAAGTCGGTCCACTCCTCAGGGTGAGGAGAAATTGAGAAGAGACAAGAAACTTCCTAAGTCGGTCATATAGCACATTTAGAAGGTGAGAGGTTATATGAAAAAATAGAAGAATCCAGAAAAATAACATTAACCCAGACAAGTAGTAGACTCTGCTAACATTGACTTTACTTATGCTCATAAAGTTATACATAGGAATCCAGAGTTCCCGACTAACCAATTCTGCATTTTGGTGACTAATTTGAGTATTACCTTCTTAAAGATCCAAGAGTTAAAAAAACAAAAACAAAAACAAAAAACAAAAACAAACAAACAAAAAAGATCCAAGAGTTGCATATATGTATTTGGACTTTAAGGTCCTCAATCTTTGTTTCTTCTGACACATGAATACTGTGTATGAAAAACTGGAGCACCCCCAATGGGTACTGTGGACCCTCACTCTGTGCATGTCCTTGGGGCTGTTGGGCTGCTGGGGAGCTGTGGGGGCAGTAGATGAGGAAGCTGTGTGAGAAGTAACTTACATGTTCCCCAGGTTATATGCCACTCGGAAACACTTTCTACTCTTTTCTATGCTCTTAAAAGTGGGAAAGCCCAGATTATAAGTGGCACAATAGGACATACTGCCCCCTTAGAATACTCCCCCATCTTTCAATACACTTATCCCATTTTTTCTTGCTTCTTTCTGAAGCAATTCTGGAAGTTCTCTTTCATGAGCGTCTAGTCGTATTGTCACAGCTGCCACAATGCCCCGAATGGACTGAAAACATTTATGGAAATTTCTATCAAATAAAAAAATTACAGTGTGCCCACATTCCTCACCTATCTTATTCACCAGATCTGGCACCATATGACTTGTGGCTCCTCTCCAAAGTCAAAATGACTGCAAATGGTAAATACTGTGAATCAATTCAGGACACTGAGGTAGTCGTAACAGTGCATCTAAAGAAACACATGAAAGCGGACTTCCAGATGTAATAAATGGAGGAAAATCTTGATTTAGACCTACTCAAAGGGGAGAGTTAGAACAAGTGGGAAAAATGCAAGAGAGTGATGTTTATAGATGTAGATTAGTTTATTCTGGTTAATACCTTGGAATTTTGAGGAATGTCAGTTTTAGAGACTGTGCTATGCACATTCAGAGGTTACCGAAATGTCTACATTAAAGCCGTGTGTGTGAGACTGTTCGATGCGTGTAGGGTTCTATAAAGAATTAACATCTGTAGTTCAGATTCCAGTGGGAACAACAGAACTCTAGATCTGCTAAGCTGTGATGGTAAAGCCCTGTCCCAAGAGCAGCATAATCATTTGCACCAAGACTAAGACTTCCTGAAAATGAAAGTACATGGGGTTTAGAGAAGACATTGTGGGGGAAGGAAAAATCCACCCTTCCTCAGGGCACCTTTCTAATCCTGTTAAATGGTAGGGCTCATCAAAGGGCTGATGTGTACACAACCACCTCCATGCTAAGTCCTGGGAGACCTATGAGCCAGCACTGTTGGCTGTCTTACTCATGGATGGAAATCCACCTATGCACGTAAATCCCACTACCATAGGAACGGGGAGAGATAGAGGGCTGTACTATGTACCATTTTGTTTCCCAACCTCCTATCAGGGTCTGTCAGGACTTTGGAAAATGACATTCCCTCTTCTATAGAAAACCACAGTAGTCCATTACTAGATCATAGTGTGAAACTTCCTTAAACATAAAAACATAGAATAATAGCCTATGGAAAGGCCCATACCAAGACAGTGCAAAATACTGGGGAAGGTGTAGGGTATGAGAAAAAGCAGACACTTTGTCCTCAGACAGCCAGGTGCAACTGCTAGCACACAACAGGTATATAATAAATGGTAACCAGTCTATAGTATGAACGAAAGGATGTTTGCTTCTCATTTTTTCCACTGTTCTTCTCCTTCTTAAATATAATCCTTTATCTGTTATGTCATTTCTATGTGATTAAATACTTCTGGTCTCTGTTGCAATACAGGGGACCTGGGGGCAGAAGCATGATGGGTGAGCATCTCAGGCCAGAGACAGACTTGAGTCACAAACACTAGTTTTTCCACTTACTGGTTGCTCAAGCAGGCTCTGCGTGTACTTGTTAATTACTTATTAATGTGTTTATTAATTACCATAAATGGGATCAATAATAGAATCTGTATATCACTGGGCTACTGGGAGAACTAGAAGAAGTCGTGCACACACAGAGTCTGGCAAAATGCCTGGCAAATCAGTGTTCAAACATAAAATTCATTACAATGATCGTCATTGCTACCCACTGCAACTATTTAGTATTTCACATGATTATTTCTGGAACAAAATGAGAAAGCAGTCAGTTTTATGTGATTCATGTGACATACTAGAAAAATTTAACCCAAAGTTTTTATTCATCATTTCTTTTACCCTTGGAACAAACTCTCTGGAGTTTAGCTTTCAGATGCAGAAATGAATAATCTGTGTAAAAGACAAGCAAAAAATGTACAAGGGAAGAGATCTGGTTTTTATGGGAGACTCTTGAATATTATGATGACAGTCGGAGCCAGTTTTAAACATTATTAATCCCAAAGTACAAGGAACTGTCATGGGTTATATTAGAAAATATAATGAGTTCAGTTTCAGGAAGTCCTTCTTATACACTGTAAATATAACTTAAAGATATGTTTCAGCTTAAGAACTCACTATAGTTTGGATTTTAAATATACCCTAAAGGCTCAGCAGAAAGGCTTATTCTATAGAGTGGCACTATTGGGAGGCTGCCAAATCTTTAAGAGGTGGGGCTAATGGGAGGTCTTCCAGTCATTGGTTGGGTGCCTCCAAGGGGACTGTGGGATACTCTGCCCCCTCAAGCTCTTCTTCTTCCTGCCTTTTGTTTTCTGACCATAATGTGAATAGTTTTGTTCTATCTTGTTCTTCCCATCATGATAAGCTGGCTTGCCACAGGTCCACAAGAAATGGATCAACTGATCCTGGTTTGCAACCTCCGAAACTGTGGGCTAAAATATATACTTTTTTCCTTGTAAGCTTATTATTTCAGATATTTGCTATTGTGCTGGAAAGCTGACTAACACAGAAATTAATAAATACAGAAATTTACACCACAAATGTAACAACAGTTCAGATCTATATACACTCATTTTCTAGAAACAAGCACACTTCAAAATATTAGGCTAGAATTACCTAGAAGCACAGAAATACAGTGGAAAGCCATCATAGTATATTTTAACTCATCTGTTAAGTTAAAAGCTGTAGTAAAAATAATTGGTCCTGATTCTCTCTTCAAATTACTTGTTCTGTTCTACCATTAAGAAAACATATATAAAAGTGTATATTTAAATATTGAAAATATCTATTTTTACTTGAATATTATTTTTTGTTAGCCAAATTAATATTATAATTTTCTTGAGGGGAATTCAATTACATGACAGTCAGGCTAAATTTGTTTTTGACATTTTTCTTCTACCTACTAGTGCAGTCATGCAAAAGAAAGTATATATTCAAAGCCTTTTCGCTTATCATTTACTTGCTTATTAACTTATTTGGGGATTAAATTTTGTTTTCATAACAATTCTCCATGTGGAAATCCTGCCTTTATAACTACCTCCGGAGTCTATTGCTCCTTAATGAGGAAATAAACTCTACAGTTATACAACACAGCAAGTAATGGAAGACTCTGGTTTAACAGTTTTATAAATACAGGAGAATCTGCTTTATTAAATGGGAAAATTTCTACATATTTCAATGTCTTAAAAAAATTTTAATACTGAAACCATATATAGTAGCAATATACATATGTAGAAGCCGTTTTTCGAATAATTTAGTCCTAAAGGTCATCATTAAAAATACTGGCCATTATTGTATTATACTGTGACACAAATTTTCAAGGCAAGCACTCTTACCACTGAGCTAAATCCCCAGCCCCTTGACACAAATTTTCAAATGCTCATTACAGGACTAGCCAATGAGATGTCAAACAAACTAATTTTTATTCTACGAGTCTGCTGCAAAAGAACTCGAAGACCAAGGAAGAATACACTCCTACCAGAGTCTACAAAAACTATAAACACTGTGAATTAGAGATATTCTGACTCAGACTATTTAATTTTGAGTCATATATAACTGACCTGGATATACACAAATTCCTTTCACCAGTAGAGTTTATATTAAGGGTGGGCTTTAAAGTCTCAAATCAGAAAGAAAATTGTTATATGAACATAACTGAGCAAGAGATTTAATGTTTTCTTTATCTAGTTAAAACGAAAATCCAGTTTGTATTTTTTTTTTAATCATGACAGAGGATTCCAGATCAATTTAGTAATTCCAATTAGTTTGCATCGCACAGTACATATGCTAGTTTTATATTGGTGCTACCACAAAAGTCTCCAGGAGCTAAAATCAAGGTGCAGGGCTGTGTTCCTGTCTGAAGGTTCTACAATTATCCCATTTCCTTCCCTTTTCCAGCTTCTCCAGAAAGCCTGTATTTCCAAGGTGAGGATCCTCTTCCTCCATCTTGAACACCAGCAGGAGCATCTTCAAATCTCTTTCTGAGTCTGACACTTGAGTATCTCTCTTCCACTTTGAAAGACTCTTATGACTACATTGGGACTATCAGGACAACGTCCCTAATGTGAGGTCAGCTGACTTGCAACAACCTAATATATTCACAGGTTTCACAGAATAGGGTGGGGGCATCTTTTGGCAGGGGGCATCATTCTGTCTTGGATTTATAGCAAAACCTATAATATTCAGCTCAAGTCCAATATCTACCAGAGTTAATTAAAGTCCTCTAATTGACATTACCATTATTTGGAATAAAATTTAAAATTTTCTTAAAGGTTTAAAATTTGAATTACATTATTACATCTGCTTTCAACAAAGATGTGCAAATTTGCCCAGCCTGACTCCTTTCCATTTGCGTTTGTACAAACTGAACATCAACCAACTATTTTGATAACTTGTTCTCAAGCTCATCATAACTCAATACAGATGAATAAAAGTATTAAATTCTCATAAGACAATGTAACATTTATTACCTATTATATCTGTTAAATGTTATGGGAAAAGATTTTTTTAATCTAAGGATACATTTCAAATTACAAGAAAATATTCATAGAAAAATACTATTTCCGTAACATTGACTTCACACACGAATGTGTTCAGGAAGATCAGTATCAGAAGAGCAGAGGGGCTGGGGATTTAGCTCAGTAGGAGAGTGCTTGCGTAGCAAGTGCGCAGTCCTGAGTTCGATCCCCAGCACCACCCCCCACCAAAAAAGAGTAGATGATTAGCACTGGCATGAGTTTTGGGTATACCATGCCTTGTTTCAGACGTGACACAAAAGAAACTGGACACAGAAATCTCTACCCAGTCTGCCTGAGGTCACGCTGCTCATGTGAGCCACAGCTGTCTCCTAACAATAAGTGTACACTGTCACAGTGATGACACTGCACTTCTTACACAACAAACAGGGTCAAACATGACTCATCACATACCACATTGTCAATCTACGGATTTACCAACTTACACTTCGAGACTGCAGAAACAGTGACCTATCATTCTGTCTCGTGATGATATATCTACTAAGCCAAGGATCCAATCCTACTTCTGTGCTATGTAAATTATATAAAACTCATAAACAGTCACATAAGAAGAGATAGGCAGAAAGGAAAAGCTAATTGACAACAAAATAAAGAATGATGAGTCTAAATGAACAATGTAGACAAAATTTTCCAAAGATGAGGAAAGCTTAATAAATGACAAACATCACTCTGATTTTTAAATTGGTTTCTTCCAAATACTGAATATATAGACATATATAAATATATAGAGAGAGATATATAAATATACATATGGGGGTTTCTTTCAAGCAGCAATATTGAATTCCATTTTTGAAAGTTATGGGGGAAGCCTGTTGAGTTGTGAATAAAACTTTACTTTCTTGGTATCCTAAATAAGAATTAAAATCAACTTACTTGATGTAATAGGGCACTTTATTATGGGAGATGGATCTTTGCCATGGCAGCTGGACTGAAGCTGCGGAAACAAAGGGAGATTATTGGAAACATTGGTAACTCAAAAGCCTTACACCTTAATGCAAAACAACTGAACATATTTTATAGCAAATCCAATGAGCACTGCTCTGAGTTTTGTGCTAGACTCCAATAATTATGAAATACATGAGACCATCGGCACGGCTTTAAATACTCATTTAAAGGGGAAAAGAAACAACACAGATTCAGTTTCTAATGCCAATTCTAAAGAACTGAACCTGTGGATAAAAACACTTCTAAAAATCAGTTACTGTTTATAAGCACTAGAGTTTAAAATTTTGTGCCATCTGGAAATATACTCTGTATATATTTTATATCCAAATTTTAAAAATTAGATTTCTCAAGACTGGATTTTTCAGATCACTAATAATATTCTTTACTTGGCATCACATTCACACGGGATAGCTATTGAGTACAGACGGCATTTATATGAATCCAGTTATGTGAAATTTAAAAAGGAAAAAATCAAAATAGGCAAAGGCAGTTTAAGTTTAAAGAACTAAAGCAATCATTTGAGATACATAAAAAGCAGTTTCCTACTTTGTGGAGAAATGCCTATGATTGAGATTTTTTTGTTCTTGTTGTTGAGGTATGCATTTTTTACGATTCCAGACATTTCTTATTTTTAAAATATGTTGTTTTTCTTTTAACTAAACCAATTACTTGAAGACTTACTTAAGAAGACCAGAACATCTGAAGCTAGAGCTATGAAAGAATTTTGCTAAAAACTAATAAGTAAGTTCAAATAAGACATTGCAAATATCACTAGACCTTCATGTAGTCAGGTGCACTAATGATTTCTGTCTGGATTTCATGTAATGCTGGTATTTTACAAATACCCAGCACTGTAAACTTTGCCAAGCATTTTCAAATATATCTTTTGTTTCAAAAGCCACCAAGATACACACATTAAAGTTCCATTTGGTAGATAAGGAACTAAATACACAGAGACAAAATAAATTCCCAAAGAGCGATCACTAGTAAATAGATGTTGGAGCCCGGATGCGACCTCGGGTCTTCCGGATACTAGTGCAGCAAGTTTCCTAGTCAACAATTCTCCCTCTCTTTATGAAACGCAAGCACTCCTTTCTGCAACTGTGAGCAAGGAGGTATGAGAAGAAGATGAAAATGCGGAACTGGGTATATTAAATTTCTCATTACAGCCAACCTCATTTCGGTGCTGGCACCAGGCTAATAGGTCAGTTTTTATTTTGTGCCTAACTAAACAGGCTTCTTTCATAACCATGGCTACAGTCCAAGAAACATAATAAAGCCAAAGATTCTCAGCAGCAAGGGATAGCAATTATTACATTTACTAATTGGGATTTTGTTTACACTTCTCCATTCATCTTAATAATTCTTTTAATTTGAATAACTTCAACCTTCTTGGACCACCAGTGCCAGGCAATAAAAGGCTGTGTGTTTCCACTTCACAAAGTGGGCATGAATTTCACAGTATTTCATGTCTTAAAGAGCACAAGTCGGGTTTCTATAACGAAGGAGTGGTTGCTATGTGAAAAGCAAGCTTTTCATCAATATTAACAGATGATCTTCAGAACTGTAAAGAGAGTCTCAAGTACTTTGAAAGCTTTTCTTTATTTTGATCTTAATACATAGTTTACTAAATTAAAAAATCTAGAGTACTTCATACCTAATGAGGGTACTGAAAACTTACATACTTCATCAACACTGATGGTATCCAAACTTTAAAATGTATTCCGGAAGTGGGTGTGGTGACCTATACCTGTAATCTCAACATTCTGGGAGGCTGAGACAGGAGGATCAAAAGTCCAAGGCCAGCCTGGGCAATTTAGTGACTTAATGAGACTCTGTCTCAGATTAAAAAATAAAAAAGGGTTGGGGATGTAGCTTAGTGCAAAGGCCTGAGGTTCAATCCCCAGGAACACGATCAATCACTCAATCAATCAATCAGTCAGTCAATCAATGGAAAAATGCATCCTGGCCTAGTTGAGAATATTCGAGGAAGGACTGTATGCCTGTTAAAGACAGACCACCTTAGGGTTCCGGTTTGGGAAACTTAATGAGACTCGTGTGTGTGTGTGTGTGTGTGTGTGTGTGTGAGTGAGAGATTGATTACGGTTCCTGAAATTATGAAAGGAAAGCCTGACTTTTAATTCAGGTAAAGCAATTTATCAACAGTTACAAAAAGATTAAGAGAAAGTACAAATGTAATCAGTTTAGTTAGGAGATACGGTTTTATGCTTCAGTTTTCTCTATGGTTGTTATCATAATTGAGAAATACAGTTTGCCCTAAGTTTTAAACTTTACTTAAATTGAATTAAACAAATTGCTTTCTTACATACATTTGCCAAAGGAAATGAAAAGAAAGGAATTAATATTTATTTAAAGCTTTTGTGCCAAGAACTGGGCTAGGTGCTTTGTGTAACTTGATACACTTTTTCATTTAATTTTCAAGGCAATCAGAGGAAATAGGCTTTAAGGTATTTTAAGACAAATTTATTTTCAGAAAGTCACAGGTCTGATAACAGAAATAATGAATATTTAAACTCAATCTTGTTGACTCTAAAATTCTACATTCTTTAGTATCCTCAGCCGTGATCAATAAATAAAATAGGAGCTCAGATTATATATTTAAAGTCTCATGAACTGTACATAAAATTAAAAATTCCACTTGGAGAATAAGTGCTTTCACTAAATATGCAATATTTGTCCAGAAGAAAAGCCAAGTATGATCACAGCGAGCCTAATAAGCTAAAATCTTCCCATTTAAAGATTTATGGAAAAATCTTTTAACTTTAAAACCTGCAGGTGCATTTTAAACTAATAAACACTTTTTATGGAGAAAAAGCAATTTAAAAACTTAAAACGTGAAAATGACATTTTGTATGAAAAAGTTAACCTTTGCAAGTGAAAAAACAATGAGGATACACTGTAGTAGATATAACGAACAGTCAAATAAAAAAACCATATCTAAAAATACATTCTTTTTTTGGTCTTTCCAAGATTTATCAGTTATCATCATACTGTAACAAATAAGGATCAAATGTATTTTCATTAATGTTAATACCTCCTCTTACACATTTATCTACCATAAGTACATATATTTATAGCAAAAGCTTCTTGAGTGAAAGTGAAAGAATATGCTAATTCCTTCAATTAGTGATAAGTGGTCAAGTTTACTGATACTTACTAGACAGAAAATGCTGGGAGGACGGTCCAAAATCCCTATGAGCTTCCTGAAGCTGTTTAAGGTGATCGTCCACAGAAACCTGCACACGCACATGCAAGACAGACGAAATAATCTGAGTTCAAGACAGTGACTTTCATAGTATCTTTGATTTAAGTATTACAGTAAATGGTAAGATATTACAGCTTGGATAGACGCCTCCATCCCTAGTACCAAAGTACGAAACCAACTTCTAATATCGAATAAGAGTAAATAATGTCAGGTACTCTACTCAGCAATTTATATGAATTAACTCTTTTAATATAGTAACTGTACTGGCTAAGTATTATTATTGTAACCATTTTACAGACAAAGAAATTGAGACACAAAGAGGTTCCCGAGGCCACAGAAGTAGTAAGTGGCAGACCGTAGTGGTCTGGTGACAGAATTTATGCCCTAACCCTGTAGGTCAGCAGGTTGCTTCAAAAGCACCTATGTCAAGAAGTGCTACAGACAGCAAATGAAGAAGAAGCCTCCAATATTCCAAAGGGGAAAAAATACATGGACGAACAGACAGATAGGCAGACAGCTAGATGGATGGATGGACGGACGGATAGATAGAGCAACAGACTCAAATGATATGAATGTAACAATTATATGTACATTGTACCAATACATGTTCTTGGTTAAAAAAGAAAAAAAAAGAAAAAAAAAAAAGAAAAGACAAGCAAGCATGGATTATCATGTTATTCCAAGTTTGTCTTTAATCATCTCTACTTACTGAGAGCTACATTTCAATGTACAGCAGTAGATTAATGCCCTCAGTATTTGTTTGCACACATCCTACAATTAGTTTTCCACATTATAAAAATGCAAAGAGTTGCTAAACTATGAAACTGAATGCAAATCAGTAAGAATTGTACACGGCCCACTGACATTTCCATTTATTTCCCCTGGTCTCTGTCTATGCATTGGTGGTCAGCTGTTCCGTTTAGATCGACAGGCTTATTTTCAGCCTCCTTTCAGTGAAACTTCTGTGTGTCTGGCTCACTGTGCACTCTGGTTTCTCTTGGTTAGTGACTGAAATTGCATTAGAATATACTTGGATCTTATTCATTAAGACCCAAAAAAATCTGAATGCCATGCTTTCTGTTTGTGAGTAAAGAAAATGCTATTCCTGAAGTTTAACCAAGCTTCCTGCTAGCATAGATTTTTCTTATCCAACCTGAAACCAACGTGGAGCTCTAGTGGTTATCGGGATCACAGGTAAGAATGACAGAATGGATGCTCCTCTTTCAAACTTCAGAAACAGTGACCACAGCACTTCTAATCTTTGGAGATAAATGATAACAGAAACAGAATGGGAAGTAAATCTTTGGAGCTAGTGATAAGAGAAAGAGAATGAGAAGTAAATCAGGAAGGACCACAGGAATCTTCACATGTTAATGAATTAGAGAAATGGAGCGGAAGAAAAGAAGAACAAACGTCAAATATTTCTGGGAGCACAAATGAATGCAATAGATTTTGTTTTCGTAATCTCAGATTATTAACTTTCTTTGCAATGATAGAAAAGCTTGTCACATACTTTATCTTCATTTCTTACCTCCTCAACTTCACTAAGAAAATATGAGCCATTGGGTGTCTTGATATCTGAATTAATACAAGAAATGGCCTACACTGAAGCCGCATATTTATCTTATTAAATATTATATTTTAGACCCAAACTATAGAGAAATCAGTAAGACTTTTTTTCAATCTTCTACTCAAACTTATCCGTTAATTTTCAGGATGAACACAATTATCCTGGCTGGGAGGAACTGGCCACTGACTGTGACAGAGCTCTGAAGACTGTGCCAGAAACTCGAGTTCGGCATGCTCATGCTAGCAAGTGTTGATACGCAGGATTACTCATGAAAGCTGCCTGCGTTTTGGCTCTGTTAAACCTGAGATGAGCAGGAAAGATCTAGAGCCATTAACACAACTGAATCAGCACAGTTCAGTTCGAAGCACAAAAGTATCAATGTGCTATCTGGAAAAACAAAGCAAGATACCTAAAGGGCAACCAATGGGAAGAAAAATGATGGGAACTTTCATCATGTTTCAAAAGAAAAAAAATACATAATGCAGGTAGGAAAAATGACTCCTTCACAAGCCGTTATGAAAAAAAAGTGTTTTCGTGACCTATTGTAGGTTCCAATTACTGTGATTTATTTGATCTTACACAACTGTCTACATACATCATATAAAAATTACACCAAAAATTGCATTAAAACCTATTTTCATAAATAAATGAGGCCCCTGGGTTCAAGATACCAGAAGACAAATACCTGATGTCATCGCTTGCTACACTCATTACCAAAAACAATCTATAAAAGGGAGAGAAAACAATGGTGGAATAGTGAGGTAGGCTTAACAGAGCACCCAAGATGTAAACCTGCATTACAAAGGAAGATATGCTGATACCTGGAGAAGTTTCCATCGCATATTAAGGTCGTCAAGCTGGCGAGACATCTTTAGAGATGGATGCAGATCCAGGGGAGAGAGCTGGCTGGACAGATCATTCACTGCTTTAACTTTTAAGTTGATCGGTGCAATTTCTTCTCTAAATGCCTAGAAAGAACAGACAAAGAAAATATACGTGTCACTGGGAAAGAATACAATGAAAGCTAGTATTTCAAACTTTCGGACAAGTACAAGGGAGAGGCCAGTTCAAAGGCCATTGACTAGAATCGCCCATGTCACAAGAGCTGACTGCATCAGGGTTTTAGCAACTTGGATGGCTAGCCAGTCACTCTTCATAACAAAAGCATCTGCCTGTGTGTGCAAGGAGAAAAGTTATAGCACAAAAATCATTTACGTTGTCGTGTATTTTCGTCATATTTTTACCATATACAAATTAGTCTGGGAAAAAGCGTGCTGTTTTGTCCACTTTACTGATTGTCTTGAGTCTCTTTAATTTTCTTTCATATTTTCTCTCTACTATTTTAATACTGTTATCTCCATACTTTTTATACTTGATGCAACAACTTAATTTGACTGTGTTTCCACTTAAAACTAAGATAGAAGGTGGCCAGTGAAAACAATCCTACCCACAAACCTGGGGCTGTTCTATGCTGGAGAGGGAAGCTCTGTCCCTTTCCTAATCACGTGTGATCAGTGCTGGGGGTGAGGGGCAGGGCTGGAAGAGCAGAGCTCTAGAAAAGGAGCTAAATGAGTCTTAGAACCAACAAATGCCATCTGTGAGCATAGTACAGATTGCTGGAAGAATGGCAAGTCAGGGATGTACGTTAAGAGGGGAGGAAAAAACAAATGCTTCGGACTGATAACAGTTGTATGAGAGCAAACAGAATATGACAACAGTAATTTTTCTCCATTCTCCATATTGCTCCACCTGCCTCTATCTTTACATTCCCTTTTCGCAGCAAAGCCTCTATCGAGATGCTATGGATTTTTAAAAAGACTCAACTTGGGCCTCCTTTTCCCAGGGCCTCTTCCTCTGCATCCTTGGCTAGGGGTCCTTTCCCGTGCCCTTGGGACTCCCTCTCTGGCCTCTCAACTCAGCCAGGACTTTCAGCCAACACATACTGAACAAACAAGTCCTGTTTTGGGATGGGGCCATTCTGACTGTTTGGAGCTGTACCAAGCCAGGTATCAGACTTCATCGGGCCTCTTAGTTCTGTACTTGGTATTATGAGTGTCCATATTCTTGATGTTCCCAAGAAAGAATGGAAGCTTGCTGAGAACAGACCTCCCCAGCATACAGCACAAGGTTTCCCACACTAGAGAGACAGAATCCATTTCTATTGACAGAGGCCCATGAAAATATGGACACAAGATCAAGCCAAGGTAGGATGGTGAAGAATTGGAATATCAAGATGGAACAGCACGGTTTTAATTCTTAAGTGTGTCACAAAATTATAGTTTACCATGTACCACGTTTAACTTACCAGCAGTAGTATTATACTCATCCTATTGGCATGAGCCTCGGCTTTCATGATTCCTGCATTCCCCTCTCCTTTAGAGACTAGGTATTATCTATGAGCCCCTTACTTTTACCAGTCTAAGTTTAATGAAATAGTATATATCAAAGTACTCTGACAAATACTATACAAAGACCCCTTAATACTACAGGATTAATTAAAGTTCTTCCTGATGACTATAAAAAATAAGCTTCTTTAGCCATTTCTCCCTTTTCCTTCTCCCAAATCTTTCTAGATATCTCATGTAACTCCCCTTTTATAACATGGGGAGGACAGCAGAAGAAGCCACCCCAACAGGTGCTACTATTACAAACAGGTTATTTTGAGCCAAAAACCCTTAAAAAATTGAGCAAGTATAAAAAGTGTACTGTGCCCTCCAATGTCTCCCTCTGAAAGTAGGAGGTTAAAACCTCCACAGAGAAAATGTCTTTCCTACACCAGGAAACAAAGAGCTGTTTTATCATCAAAAATGGGAGATTAAGGTGAACAAAGTTCTGTGTAAGTTTTGTTAAAATAATTATCTCCTTTTAGTCTTTCCACATAATTGAGTTAATTTTCTAAAATTGTCTCTTTTTGCTCTATCTAATATAAAGTTATTTAGAAGATTGGCCTCTTCTCTGGGCCTTCATTTCCTTATAAGAGTTCTCATCTTCAACAAAAACTGATGCGAATGAAATTCGTACACGTCTCCTCTTCCTCTGTTTTAAGTCGGTTTAGTTTTCAGGGCCAGACAAAAAACCTCCTAAGAGGGCAGAGGTAGAAATTTCCCTCTCCGACACATACATCAGCCAAAAGCCAGCAAAATAGTTGACAAACCTCAAAATAATGTTAAGGAATCAACTTTATTTTCCAAAGGAAAATATTTAAGGTATTTCAGACAATATGATTTAGTGTTTCAAAATTCTTGGGCACACCCAAAGCCGCATGAAGAAACTCAAGATACTGGTGACCAGGAAATAATGGAAGGGATCTGGGGCCAGATCAGTGTGAGAAACAGAGACACTGGCGGTAGCAGCGCATAAATAATGTCTGAAACAGCAACCATGGAAGTCAACACGCATAAAGGGAGAACTAATTGCCAGAACTCTGCAGACAGCAACATATCAAAAGCTGGGAGAAGGAAACCTCAAAATGGCGTGTGAATGGCTGCTACATGGCAGGAGAAGGAAATGAAATCTGTGCTAGTTTTTCTCCATTCCTGTGATGGTGGCTTTTGGATAACAAAATGTGCACACACGATGCAGTGCACAAATACAATTAAAGAAGAAAAGCAGCTGTGTGGTCACAGAAACTGTACAGTTATAAACAATTCACTAGTAATACAGGAATAGGACAGAAGGAAGTGTGGTTTAGGTTATGGAAAGAGAATCTTTCAGTCTAGTCCTGGCAGAAGGCTGGGTCCCTCAGATTCTGTTTAAGAAAAATTTACAGAACTCAGATCCTTCAAGGTTCCTTCAGTCATGATTTTAACTTTTTATATTAGTATTCTCTCCACGGTCACCTTGGAATGCTCCAGAATTGGAATCAGTTTTTAAAATCAATGTCTTTTTATTTTTTCAGCACTAAAAATTAAAAATGAAATGCTAGAAAATGATTTGAGATATATATAATTTTAAATCATAACCAGTTTTGTTTCAAAAGACAGTAAAAGGAAAGTAAGATTACATGGAGTTGAGGATTTAGCTCAGTGGTGGACTGCTTGCCCAGCAAACACAAGGCCCTGACTTCAATCCTCAGTAACCAACCCCCCCAAAAAAGCAAAAATGAGATTATAACTTCAAGGCAGGATTTTAAATTCTTAAAGAACAATAAAGGAGCTTACATTTTTCCTCTGTAAAAATAATGTTTTTCTATTACAAGCCATAGGTGAAAACATTAAAAGAGCTTTGATAAACAAGGTCTTTGGGGGTTCGTTTTTATTTTTATGGTCACGTGTTTTACGACAATGAGGAGTCTTCTATCAAGAAAGTTTATCTTTGGTTTTTTAAGAGCTTCCAAATGTAGGGGCTTGAAATAAAACAAATTTTAACTGGTTTCAGAACTGTCTGCCATGTGTTCCAGTATAAAGAACCAATTTATCATGTTTTGACTGTACTTTTCTTTAAGAGGATTAGAGTCTATGTGGCCCTCCTTCCTATAAAAACAGAAACATCTGCTAGTATCAAAGGTGCTAACTGCAGACTGTTGGCAGGTGTGAATCTCAAACCCGTCTCCTGCCAGAAGGTGTGCATCCTGCAAATAAAAATGATTATGGGTAATTTCAGGGAGTTAAAATTATTTGATTACTCCCAAAGATTTTATTTTCCAGTTGCTCTGACATATTTAATAATGCTTAGCAATAATTAGTACTTAACTTTATCTACCAATAGCTTTAATATGATTTGGGGTATATTTTACAGCACATGTAAAACAGCCCAGAATTTGAATTTATTTTATTTGGATTAATGAGACTTGGGTTTCTATTTTCTCTTTTCCTAATAAGATGTTAAGATATTTTAACCCACAGTTTATTCCTTTCAATTAAAAGATTAATTTTATTTTTCTAGATTTTCACTTAAGCAGAGATTTGAACAAAAGGATTTGGATGCAGAGGTGGGTAATTCTTTTAATCAAATGAGAAAAACAACTCTCCAATTTGGATGTATTTAGTAATTCTAGACATAATCTTTCATTTTTCCCCTAACAATAATCAATCTGTATTAAAATGATACTTTCCAGTTCAAATGTTTAAATTCCTGCATTTTTGCTATCCAAAAGCACCTCTTTTTTGTAAGCCACTGATTTAAGAATCTCCGTGTTTAGAACCATCTGTAAAATGCAAGATGTGTACAATTTCTAAAGAAACTATGCTAATGGCTGTGTTCTCAGTAGTTTATTTTAAACTCATAATCATGCAAAGGAAATGGTTTTAGGATACTAAGGTTGTGAGAAGAGTCCCACTTAAATCGTAAGGTAGATGGAGACTTACACACACCTACATTGAAAAGTGGCAAACACCAGTACTCTTTCGGTAATAAATTTTGCTAAGTTTAAAATTTGGTATTTAACTTTGATAGAGTATTAAACTCAAATAATGGATAGAAGTTGTATTTAATTGCATTAGCATGAAAGATCTCTTCAGTGAAAGAGAAGAATATACACACAAAAATCATGAAAACTCTTCTAATTAACTAGCTATGCAAGCTTGAACAATTGTCTTCAGTTTTGTGATATGTAAAATAGGTATAATAGTAACAATAATACCTACCTTTCTAGGTTGCTGTGAGGATTAAAAGAGATATCCATGTAAACTGTCTAAGAACACTTCTTGGCACATAGTAAATACACTTAATAAATGCTAGTTATTATTACCACTAAGTCCACACAAAATTATCTGCTTATATAACTTGCTTGTGTATTTAGTTAATTTCTCAGATCTTTCTCCTCTTCATGCACATGAATAAAGAGGAAGAATAATGTCCAATACCTGTACATAGGAAATATACATTTATGCGGTAAGACTTCCATGTAATAGATGTCATACATACATTATTTGTGCCTCTTTTTTTGCCTGAATTTCATTAAGTTTTTTCTGAAAATGTTCTAGAATATAGGAACCAAAGGAAATCTAGACCATTGATATGTTTTACACTACTAATGTACTCAGATATAAGTTACATTTATACTGACAATTCCAGGTAAAACGGTATGCTTTTGAATAAACCTCTAAGTCCAACTGCCAACTTACACTATGTAGATAGTCTGTAAAATATAAGCTGTGGGAAATGCTACAAAACAAATATTTCAGTACCTTCAAAAAAGAACCTGGAAGGAAAAAAAAAAAAGATTGAGGGTAAGTCTGTAAATTAAAAAGGTTTTAAAAAAAAAAATAAAATAAAAAATAAAAAGGTTTTAAAATATTTCTTTAAAAAATAGGTGGACAATGTTCATTGCTTAGGGATGTGCAGCTGGGTGAGGAAAGTATCCCCCAAAAAAGTAAACTACCATGCAAGCCATCTTAGGAGCCACTGAAGGAGGGGCCTCTGACTGTGAAGTGTACACAGAAAACATCTGTCGTGACTACTGACGTGGATGGGGCATCTGAGGAGGGATGGCTTCGTAACAGTCTCTACTAACAATTTATATACGCAGCTCTCTTTACTTGCGTTGTATTTAATCATAAAGCATTCCTTAATACAATTCCTTTATCAAAGGCAATGATGCTGTTATGTTTTATATCTAGATGTCCCCCTAAAGCCTCAGGCTAATCGATTACAGGAGCATTACAGCCAACTGCTCCTAGGAGGTAGGGCCTGGGGGAGAGGCGGGACCCTGGGGGCGTAGCCTAGAAGGGTTTATCTCCCCTCCCAGCTCCTCCCTTTGTGTGCTCTCTCTGCTCCAATTCACCAGGCCTCCAGCAGCTCTCTTCTGCCGCCTCTTTGCCATGTGTCCTGTCTTAGAGCAAGGACTGGAGACTAAAGCGTTCCCAGCTAGAAAAGTGACTAAGACACTGACCATGGTCTTTTCGATGTGATCCTGCAGAGAGTCAATGAGCAAGTCTCCCACTGGCTTCCAGCCGTTGCGCACAGCTTCTGCCTCCTTCAGGTCAGCGTCCAGCTCATCCATGGCGCCCTGCAGGTCCCGGAGTTTCTCCAGTGCCTTGTCCACTTGCTTTTGCCAACTGCTAGTAACAGCATTGAGATTTTCCCACTTCTCTTTGACTTCAGAAGACTGTTTGCGCATGGCCTTGGCAATCTTTTGGGCCCTCTCTTCAGGAGTCAGTTCTGTGATTTAAAACATGAATGAATGAATGAGCTTGTTTGGATGTCTGATCAGCTGTACATTCTGTATAGCCAAGTATGAATAACAGCTTGGAAAGGGTTAGTGCCAGATACTCAAAGACACAATTACAATAGTCAGGGAAAGGAAAATTCTCTCCACATGTCAGCCACTAATTCACAGCTACATGTAAACATACGCTCAACACGACAGGAAAATACATATAGCTTCTCTGATTAATAAATGGCCTAGAGTCTCCCACAGCTTCTGAATTTTAATATATTTGTAAACCTTGAAATGTAGCAAGGTAACTCAAGAAATAAAACCATTTTTCTTCACCATAAATGTAGTTACGTGAACGCCAAAGAGCTTTTCATTTCATTGTTTGCAAGAGAAATTGGAAGTATAATTAGCAGAGAGTAGCTGTGAGGTCTAAAGAAAAGCTCTCAGAAAATAAGATTAATTTATTGCATTTCTAAAAAGAATTAACTGAAGACAAATCATGTATCTTGGATACTTTATCATCCTTAAGTCTGTTTGGCAGTTCATTTTTAATAAAGGGCATTTTCTGCAGACCAGAAGTATGAAACATCCACAAATATTTCAATAGGAAGACAGCAAGATGATAAGAACCATTGGAAATATGTAACAGATAGTAAACATGTAACAGATAGTTCCAGGGGGTCAAAAATAAGCTGAGACTTCCAGACAGAAAGGGCAGGCAAAATGCAAGGCCAAGCCAAAGGACACCAGTGGAAAGAGTAAAAAATCCAGAAGGTCAGCAAAAGATACAGAGAGAAATCAAAGTCAAGGCCAAGGCCAAGGGTCCGAAACATAGAGGTGGAGAACTGACCACGTAAGGGTGGAAGAATGCAGCAAAGCACCATTCTCAAAACACGTTAGAAAGGTGTCCACTACAGACATTCCCCAATGATCGAGTTCCAGTCCTACGACTAGGTCATTAATTGAACTGGTCACTAAATGAGGAACTGTTTATAGTATGTGCAAGATTAAGAACAAAAAAAAATGGTCAAAGGAAACTCCAATGTCATGATTTTGCTTTTATTTGCATAACTCTTACATGCAGTACTGTATTGAATAATGGAAAATAAAGCTATAGTACTGTACTGCACAGTACAATCAGCAAAACTTAGGGTACTGTATAAACCAGGTATACTGTACAAAAATGATGCTCTATAAGCAAGATGCAGAGAACTGTACAGAAAAACAGATGGGGTGTAAGTCCGAGTGGTGGGTCATAAGTCCAAAGAGTCATTAAACAGGTAGGTCGTTAAATGAATACCTGTATGGCTAAACACTTCTAGGGCCTCAGCACCCTCTACACCTGAAGACACTCTTTCCTATGTAGCTGATTTGATGGTATCACCTGATTATCCACTAGAAACAGAGGCAGGTCAGAAACCCAGTCGAGGTAAAGTGCAGGTTAATTTAAGTCAAACGCAATGCAGATACTTAATAACTTAGGATTAGGTTGTTAAATCCATCCTCAACTGAAAATACAACGAATCAAAAAGACATTTAAGACACATATTGAACACCATGTCTTAGCTTAGCCTAACAGTGTGCTAGTCGGCCAAAATTATCTAACATAAAACCTATTTACAATGAAGTGAATATCTCATGCAATTTACTGACTACTATACTAAAAGCAAAAATCAGACCAGTTGTATGGGTATGCCTCCCCATTATTGGAAAGCTGAAAAAAATAAATCTTAAAATGAACCATTGTAAGCTGGGGGCCGTAATACACTTTTTATGGTAACATTTCATCTTTTACTATCAATCACATTAGCAATTTCCACTTTACTTCAAAATGTTCCAAAATCACTGTAAAATGAACCAAATTTCATCAAACTTCATTTGATAAAGTGACCTTCATCATAAGCTGAACTGGAGGAAGCACCCTAAGCCGTATCCTTCATCCTAAACATACAAATTTTACCTGACTTTATCTGAATATTATTTACAGCCAAGTTAAAGGGGACAGACCACAAAGAGTGTGTCAAAAATTTCCAGGAAGTTCTAGACATGGATAGATTTAAAAGCAGTTTAACTGTAATAAATCTACAGGAACCTAACAGACTGAAGACTTCACCAACCACAGCACTGTGAGTTGTGCTGCTTACATTCTGAGAAGCTTCTGGGAGACTTGGATAATCCCCTGGCAACTGAATTGAGAAGCAGAAGAGAAAGTCCCATAACGAGTGGATAGGCTGAATGTACCAGTACAGATTAAAAAGGAAAAGAAGTGAATTACAAAATAAGCTTCAAGCAGCAATCAGGAGACGAAGCCAAGAAGGTTGGAAAAAAGACCTAACACCAGCCCACCATTAGAAAGGCAAACTTACTTAGATTCTTAGGCCTTCAAGACACCCATAAAGCACAAATGTATATGATTTATAGTACAGATTTTTATATAAATATAAAATGCTGTGAGAGAAATGAAAAAGTCCTTCATTAGCAGCCTCGCAAAAGATGGCGGGGACAAGATTTCTGACATCCACACCTGTGTTGGTTAATAAGTCACTTGGGCGTTTTCGAAAATATATTTTCAGCACTTGAGTTTCACTATTGTAAAAAAAAAATTACTACCAATTTCAGAAGAGACAGCTTAATTATGATGATTTTCCACAGATAAAGTAAAAACTGTTTATGAGTCAGTCATTAAATAGCCCTCTCAGAGAGAGACACAAGGCCCCTTTGTCCTGTGACAAAACATCTTTCATCAACCGTGACTTTTTTTGTCTTCGCTTAATGTAAGATCTTTTGATTGAACGGTCCTTTTGTAGTATTTATTATATAATCCCCACTCAAGCAGCCACTCAAAAGGAAAGCAAAGCTCCACGTTCAGCTCGCCATCTGTTTGCCAGATAGGAAACATCGAATAATCACTTTTGAGTCAGAACAAAAGTGCATCCTATGGCAGCAACTTTGGCCAAGGAGGGAGTAACACACGAAACAAAACCCAAACTTGCCAGACATTTGTGAAACTGTTGGAAGATGCAACGTGGGAACTATGAAGTTATGTCGATTTGGGGTGAAAAAAATTTTAAACAATATTTTGAAAAGGTAGAAAAAAATGAAATAAAGGGAAATGACTGCATTCTTTTTAAAAAAAAATCCTCTCATTTGAGGAACTTTTTTGTTTTTTTTTTTTTTTTTTTTTTTTTTTTTTTTTTTTTTGGAGCTGGGGATAATCCTCTCATTTGAAAATGAAAGGACAAATGTTCCTTCAAAATTTCTAAATATTCTAGCTGGGTGTTCTGGTGCACAGCTGTAATCCCAGCACTCTATGAGGCTGAGGCAGGAAGATGGAAAGTCCAAGTTCAAGCCCATCCTGGGCAACTTAGGGATTCAACAAGACCCTGTGTCAAAATAAAAAATAAAAAGGGGCTGGAGATGTAGCTCAGTGCAAAGGTCCTGGGTTCAGTTCCCAGTATATTCAAATGTGGAGAATTTTCTCCACCAGTGTTTCTGAACCTTGGTGTCATATACAAAACCACACTGAGAGTTAGTCAGCTAGTTAGTTAGTTTTAAAAAGCTGACACCAGAGAAGAGACTAATTTAGCTGGTCCAGGTGAGACCTGCAGAGAGAAGTCACGGCTCCCCAGGTGGTTGCAGATGCAGTCAGGAGGGACCCTTAACCTACTGGAATATAAACTGATGTCTCTGTGCGGAGGTCCCCCGGCCTTCCCACTCCGGAGCTGCCCCTGTCAACCGCAGCAGCACCATGAACACAGGAGGCTGGAGAGCAGAGGAAGCTCAGAGAGAACAGGCCAAGGGAATTTGCATTCGAAAAGCAAATGCCACTGATCCTGCAGGCAGAGGCCACGGCAGGGTAGACCCAGTGCTTTTCCTAGGTCAAGTTCCTACCTCCCCAAAAGTGTGTGTGTGTGTGTGTGTGTGTGTGCGCGCGTGTGTGCGTGTGTGTGTGTGTGTGTGCGTATGTGTAAGTGCATTTGCTCAGTCTCCTTTCAGTCAGCTCCCCTCGGATCTTTCCATTTAAATGGCCAAACTATTATGCTACTCTACACGGTCCTCCGTACAGTTACTGAACTGAGCAGAATTTTTAGCTTTAGTTTTTACTGAGACTTCATATAATTTTTCTTTTTCCTTCCAATATCTACATAAAGCATTTATAGAGTTTCTTATTGTGCAAGCGACAGATAGACCTTACAAAGCCATTTTTAAGTATGTAACTCCAAATACCTTATTTATACTGTTTGCTTTCTATACGTATTTGTAAAGTTAGTGCTGTCTTTTCACTAAAATATAAAAAGAAAATATTTAGACAAACAAGAAAAACTGCAAGCACCGTTTTCACTGCTGGACAGTCCAGTGCCGGGAAAGATTAGCTCTTACACCAGTTCCAAGATGAACTAGTTAGATAATCCTGGATATTTCTTCAACTCTCTCAACCTCAGTTTAACATCTATAAAGCTACCAGTACGTGCCTGGCACAAAGGTCAAGGAAGGTTCCTTTTCTTAAATTCCTTTTCTCATCTTATTACTAATTCTGGGAGATTTAGACATCACTAGAGATTGTCACAAAAGCGAACTGGCTTGATTGGTCTACAAGAATTTAGAGAAAAGATCTGACTCACTGCCTCCTCCTCTCTCCTCTCCCCTCTCTCCTCTCCTCTCTCCTCCCTCTGTCTGTCTGTCTCTGACTCTGTCTCTCTCTATTTTATAAGCAAAATGTTTCTCAGTAAATAATGGGAACGTTGCTCTTCCAAAATTTCCTGCTTAAGTAACTAACATCAACTTCATCTCCCTGAAATGTTCCAGTATTTAGGGGGACCAGCCCACTTCCTGCTGTATACGATGACAATTCGTCATGAACCAGATTACAAGTGCATCAAGAGCCACAGGCTGATTAAGGTTTCCAAGGATGTTCATCTAGTAAATTGTAAGAGTGACAAGGACAAGAGACTCCTCAGAGTAGATCAACCTGCTAATGTTTAGCCTACATCTTTGAGTAACTGTATCATAAAGATGGTATGAATCCATCCATGAAGCCAAGGGATTTCCCAGCTCCTTTATAAAAACCAAGGCTGAGAGTGTAGCCCACAGGTGCAAGCCCTGGGGTCGATCCTTGGCAGGCGCGCGCGCGCGTGGGCACACACACACACACACACACACACACACACACACGATACAGAATATAGCTACTAGGGGAAATAAAGAACTCCAAAGTAAAGCAATTCAGGGAACATCGTCCACAAATACCAAAATGCAAGCTATTAAGAGAAAGGAAAGAAAGAGGAAATAGGAACACAGATCCCATTCTGGGGAGGGAGAGATGGCACTTCTGACCAGAAAGCCAACAGAGCCAGAACTGGAGTCTCGCTACGTTCAAGCTTCGTTCTTCCTGCAGAGTGGCTCGAAGCGGCCAAGCCAGTGTGGAGCTGGGGAAGACCCGGACAGAGCAGCAGGAAGGGGGATCTAAAGGGAAAGAGCAGGAGCAGCAAGAGACAGACAACTGGACAGACAACCGAGGCTCAGAGCCGCAGCCTGAGATTCAACTTCCTGTTTTCCGAATTTCCTCACAGTTACAGCAGTTCTGTGATAATTAAATTAGCTACTGCGAAGGACGGTAGGAGATGAGTCGCTGTGGGTGGGGAGGTGGCTCTAAAAGGGGAGGAGAAACTGCGGGTGAGTCTCAGGAGGGCGAGGACATCTGTCTTGCTCCCTGCCATACGCCCACTGCGTAGATCGCCGCCTGGCACCGGTGGGCACCCGCAAATATCTGCTATGTGGACAGACAGGTCTCTGCACAACAGCTTTGACTTCACAAAGGGGAGCAGAAGAGAAAAGGAAATTCTTCCCCTTTCCTTTAAGAATCAGGGGCAGGAAGGAGTCTGAGATGAAAAGTTCTTCCGTGCATCTTTCCCCAGGCTGCTTTCTGCTAAACAGAAGAGCTAATGATCACTAAACAGCCAGAAGCTTGCTAATCAAGCTTAGCCATTCACAGGAGCGGAGTTAGGTCTGCCTGACGTTTATGTACTGCCAGAACAAGCAAGAAGCTGAAATAAAGAGAAGTGATGTCTTTGCTAGGATTATACTTCCCCGAAATGGGAGAGACACTAATTCGTTCTTGGAAGATTCCAACTCACTACTAAGAACCAACCAAAAACAGCAATGACAAATAAGTACACTACTACATTGAAAGAGTTTGGTATTCTTTTCTCCTTTGTGTTTCTATCAGAAAGTAACCTCCCAGATGCTGGTTACCATAAAATACAAACACATAAATTGTTGCCATCTTTTTATGAGGCCAATGTGATTTATGGGCAGTTCTAACACTGATTAGACAAAATAACAGATGGCGAACAAATAAAGTGCTGTGTCCCTCAAACTAACCTTTGCTACCACTATCAAAAATTATTTTTTTATTATTTAAACGGGATTTCATTACTATAATATATATTAGCATGAAAGAATTTTTCAAAAATTTTACCCAATCAATAGGCTTTCTTGGCTGACTCAGATTTTAGAAAAGTTGGGAGGCTAGATTCATTATATCCAATAGATATTATAGAACATTAATTTGGAAAGGATTGCATTATTACTCTGTAGTTAAGAACCCTGGAAAGGAAAGCAATGTATTTTTCTGTGCTTTTTCATGCATTGCAACTTTACTAATTTAATTTGGACTTGAGAAGTTAATTAAATTATTGCTGTGGTCTGTAGGCCCAAAAGCAATTATGTGTACTTCAAGTTTTTCTGTGAAAATTAAAAAGAGAAAGTCTAATATTGCCTGAACACCTTCTCCCTCGGTGGTAGGAGATCAGTGAGCCAGTGTGTGACTCTACTAAGAATGTGGCATTTCAGGACTGAAAAAGCAGCAGTAAAGGGAAAAGTAGCAAACATATTTATTCATTGTGTGAATTTCTTTAAAGTAAAATGATGTAGAAAATAAAACTTTATTTCTATTGACTAGAAATGTGGATGACTGCTGAGGCAGTTAAGATAGGA